>JAWPHD010004405.1:0-188834 GCA_037043455.1 Cyrtodaria siliqua | reverse complement strand
CACCAAATCTACCCCTTAACATCACAAATCCACAAAACATCTACATTATACTGTAATACAATGATGTAATTGTTACAATGATGTAATTGTATCAAATATAACAAAAAAAAAATCATTTTAGCAAAATGAAGATGTAGTTGTTAATTAGTTACCGGATTAACGATTTTCGCGTCATTTTACACATCGTGATAACAACATTAGTTATTTGTACACACATTGTGATAACAACATTAAAGTTGATGTATGACGAGTTGTAGTTAGTTTTTGCTCTCGCTTTTCGAAGGAGAAAAGAGACATAGGTGTTGCTTTTCCGGCGGCGGCTGCGGCGGCAACATTCAAGTTTTGCGTTTAGGTCATTTCTCTCACAAACTGTACTGCACTAGAAGTTTCAAACTTTGCTTATAGTTAGTATCATGGGTGGTACATCGCAACGTGACAAAGCAAATGTGGAAGTGACATTGACCCTCCAAGCAAAGGGCAGATAACTTACTAATTTTAAGGTTCAACTTTTGCGTTTTAGGTCACTTTTTCACAAACTGTATGCACTAGACCTTTCAAACTTTGCTTAAGACTTTAAGCAAAGTTTGAAAGGTCTAGTGCATACAGTTTGTGACAAAGTGACCTAAACGCAAAAGTTGAACCTAAAAATTAGTAATTAATAATTAGTGACAAAGCAAATGTGGAAGTGACCTTGACCCTCCAAGCAAAGGGCAGATAACTTAATAGTTTTTAGGTTCAACTTTTGCATTTAGGTCACTTTTCGCAAACTGTATGCATTAAAACTTTGGCTCATAGTTGTATCTTGAGTGGTACATCACAACGTGACCAAAGCTAATGTGGAAGTGACCTTGACCCTCCAAGCAAGGCAGATAACCTTATAATTTTTACTTTCAACTTTGGCGTTTAGGTCACTTTTTCACAAACTGTATGCATTAAGACCTTTCAGGACTGTGCTTATAGTTGTATCTTGAGTGGTACATTGCAACGTGACAAAGCAAATGTGGATGTGACCTTCACCATCCAAGCAAAGGGCAGATAACTTTAATTGTTACATTTACATCACTTTCTCATGAACTAGAATTATGCACTAGATCATGTTTAAACCTAATTAATAGCTTAATCTTTGGAAGAAAATCATATTCTATTTTGACATAGTTGTGCCTTCGGTAGTGATCTCTTCATTTTGGATGCCTGCGATTATTTTATCTATGACCTTGACCTACTTTTTTGAGCTGATGATTTTAGCTCTACTGGCCAAAGGCCTTCATTTTTCATCCGATCTTTACCAAACTTTACCAGATAGTTAATATCAATGAAAGCTCGCACAAGTTCGAAAACCAGCCAGATCGGACCAATAACAGCAGAGTTATGGCCCTTGATTTAGTTAAAAATTCTACATTTTGCCTCGTTAATATGATAGGGCTTTCATTTTTTCATCCGATCTTTACTAAACTTTACCAGATGTTTTGCCTTTTTTTTTTTTCTTTTTTTTTTTTAATAAATGTATATTTGCAGGAAGCTTTGCTGTGCCTTTGCATTTTTTCCGGTTCGTTGATTTTTGATGGAGTTACGGCCCCTTGACATTTTTTTTTAAATTTATTGTCGGCGCTACTCCTCCTAAACGCCTTGTTGGAATTTGACGAAACTTGTCAGGAAGCATCGGTAAGATGTCTAGTTGTGCATATCACTCTTTGTTTCCAGTTTGCTGATTTTGACGGAGTTTATGGCACTTTGACATTTTTACTTTAAATTTCTTGTCGGCGCTACTCCTCCTAAACGGCTTGTTGGATTTTCTACAAAATTTGGCAGGAAGCCTCAGTATGATGTCTAGTTGTGCAAAGCATGGTATATCTATGAAATTTTGGAAAGTTCGAAAACCAGAAAAGGACTGTCTTGGGGTAATGAGGCTGGCCCTGAAAAGGGCCGAGAGTATAGATGAATTTTCAAAGCATCTGTATATGATGCCTTGCAATCCCTCCCTGTCGTGACTCGGGATGAACCAAGTCCTTATCATAATGCCTAGGAAATAGTATATATTTCCCAACGTCAATTACGTCTGACCCTAGGTATTTCCAGTTTTTTGTTAACACTACGTCGGATTTTATATCTCTCTGGTCAAGCCAGAAGACAGCCTAAAAGAGCCACGCTCAATTATACTGGCAATGTAGATTAGTTGAACCCATAGTGAAGCGTAGGTCTTCTACGATTGTCTGCAATCTGTCGAAGATTCTTTCTACCGACGAACGTGAGTTGATTTCGTTGCCACCCAGGTTGATGAATATCACAATGTGTGTAAAAATAATATATGTTGTTATCACGATGTGTAAAAATTAACGCAAAAATGGTTAATCAGGTAACAAATTAACAACTACATCTTCATTTTGCAAAAATGATTTATTTGTTTGTGTGATATTTGATACAATAACATCATTGCACTACTATATAATGTAGATTTTTTTGTGGATTTGTGATGTTTAGGGGTAGATTTGGGTGGATTTGGTGGAAATATGTAGATTTGGGTATTTCGTGACACCCCAGCAGCGATCTAGATTTACATATTTTATACCTTATAAAATGTTTTTTTCAATGCAAAGTTCTTTTGGAGCCGTAAAACAGGTTTTTATACTAAAAACAACATTGATAAATAACTACATTTCCAGAATAACAATATGAGGTGTTCTTATGCTATTTTATGTAGGGGCCTGGGATTTAGATTACTAAGAAGCAAGTTGGGTGTTTGGTAATGCTATTCTATCAATGTAGAAAATAAACATTATTAAATACATGTTTTTATCACTATTTTCAGGAAAAAATGGTAAAGGTGAAACAACTGATTCGAGTGACTGGTTCTAATAATGTGGTTGAAATTGCGGTTGTGTTAAAGGCACAATATGGGGGACAACCCAATGGGCACACGGGCTTAAGTGAGTTCCGATGATGAGATATACTGTATGTGCCAGTTAATGCAGGTATCCAGTGCCTTCGTGTAATTCATGACCATTCAGGGGAAGATGCAACACGAGCATATGAGAGAAGGAAAACAGTTTAAGAATGAAAATGCAACAACAACATATAGAAAAGTACATCAAACATAAGGAGGATCACAATTTGTTTTGCATTAATATGTATAGACTTGCTCACATTAAAGACAAATATTGAGATTACAGATGCATGTTTAAAGGGACTGGAGGCAATCTGGAACAATTACCATAGTCCATACAAATACAATTTATAAAACAACCTTAATGTTATAATGTTATTCAGTTTTCATATTAAATATATAAAAGCATTTATTTCGACTTCATGTTCCCTCCAATATAATTACTGTTTATGAAGTCATTGTGTAAGCTATGCCAATTTTTACTTAAAGTTAAGTGGATTGGCAGTTCCCGCTCGATAATTCAGACAAATATTGTCAGATTATTTTAATATTTGTACACAAGGCTGCTTATCACTGGACAGGGTCCGGCAAATCACATGCCCGGAGCACGCGGGCTATCAAAAGTTGGATGTCCGGGTACTAGAAAGTCCTATCGAGTCGGTCAGGCTACTACAAATTTGCATGTGTAGTAGCACCGTCAATAATTACTGATAAGACCAGAGTTTAGCTCTAATCAACATCACTGTTTTTACAGCTAATTATTCAAGATAGATTTAAATCCATGCGTCGACATTGGAAGAATGGTTTCGTTCTCCCAGATAACTCGAATAATTATTAGAAAACCAACTCAACCCCACCACCCTCTTCATATCACAATGACTGTATTGTTTATGTTAATTTTAAAGATCCTGTCAGGGCTATTCCATTAAAACATACATGTGACCCCAGGAAGGCACTTTTGAAATTGAACACACATTCATCGATGCCAAAGTTGAGTTTAAAGAACCAAATTTCAGAAAACAGGATTCACCCATAGATGTTTATTAAATTGCCTTCCTGGTGTCCCAGGTATGTTTTAATGGAATAGCCCTCAAGAAATAATTAACAGGCCCGTACGCCCGGACGTACAGTTCGCCAGAAAAAAATAAACAAATAAATGGTCCAAAAATGCAATAAAATCCGAAGTGGGTAGGAGATTAGGGGTTTAGGGGGTAACATATTTCCAGCAGAGATGTTGCACCCTTGTTTTAATTTGTTATACAAAATATAAATACATCTATACTATTTGAATTGACTTTACATGTGCGATTTCTTTCGCTTGAATTATACATACATTTAAGCTAAGCTAAAAATCATGAAATCTACGATCGTCAAGAGCCCCCCTGACCTAGGGGCGGGTTGCCCCTTGCCCCTTGGAACCCCATCGGGCGTACGGTTCAAATTCATCACCAGCTACATCCCTGATTAAATAATGGCTCGAGGAATATAATTTCCAGACAGGGAATATGAACCTGTTTTCCTTGTTAACTATCAAAATATTATAAACTTGTAATATGAAATGTGTATATAAATCTCACTTACTCTATAAGAGTGTTATAATATGAAATTCACGTTAAAAATAATTTCACGTTACTTAATGGTTTACATTTTCACATGAATTTCATGTGAATTTCACGTTGTTTTTTCACATGAATTTCACGTTGAAAATAATTTAACATTAGTAGCTGTTACCTTTTCATGTAAATTTCACGTGAATTTCATGTTATTTTTTTTTCACATGAATTTCACGTTGAAAATAATTTAACGTTAGTGAATTTCTCATGTGAATTTCACGTGAACTTAACGTGAATTTCACGTTGATTTTTTTTCACATGAATTTCACGTTGAAAATAATTTAACGTTAGTTAACGTTAGTGAATTGTTACCTTTTCATGTGAATTTCACGTGAACTTAACGTGAATTTCACGTTATTTTTTTTTCACGGTGAATTTCACGTTAAGGAATTTTGGTAGTATAGGTTTAGAAACGATTTAGCAATGTTATAAATGTTGTATTTTGTTGGCGGGATAGCTACTTTAAAATGTAAAAGAAATGTAATTACTATGACAAATATTTCTAACTGTGACAAACATGTCTACGACAAATATGTCTAACTATGACAAACATGTCTATCTATGACGAATATGTCTAACCATGACAAATATGTCTAACTATGACGAATATGTATATGACAAATATGTCTAACTATGATGATTATGTCTAACTATGACATTATGTCTAACCATGACATATATGTCTAACAATTACAAAGATGTCTAACTATGACGAATATGTCTAACTATTGCAATATGTCTAACTATGACAAATATGTCCAACAATGACAAATATGTCTGACTATGACACATGTCTGACTATGACACATGTCTAACTATGACATATATATGTCTAACAATGACAAATATGTCTAACTATGACACATATGTCTAACTATGACATATATATGTCTAACTATGACACATATGTCTAACTATGACAAATATTTCGGTCCTACAAACCAAATATCAGGCTGCATGTATCTAGTCCTGCGCTTTTGATAGCTTCTGAGACTTCTTCAATCGTTTGAAAGTTGTCTTCAATCACATCCCAATGATTCGTATTAATGTTCACAGAATCTTTTTTAACGTGAGGATTACAGTTCTTTAAGACAAGTACGTGTTTTCCACTCACACAATCTTGAAAGTTTGCCATTTCACGTTGGTATTTCCTTATATAAACTATTACACTGTCTTCGCCCTGCCTTCTTAGTGTGTTTGTAAACTTTTGGTGTGGGTAATTCAGTTTTATATCTACAAACGATCGCCAGATAACGTTAAGATGTATTGATCATATTTTTTAAATAGATGAAATTGTTCCCCGTCAAGCTACTTTAAATTTAACTTATACCTAACGTACGTTAGACCATTGACATTGTTGTTCGGTAATCTTAAAACATTCTTCACTTTTCTTCGGATTTTATTCTGGTGTGGTATGACATGGTTAACCAGTGTCTGTCATAGGGTAAAGTTTAACCAGTTTCTTTCTTAAACACGGCACTCTTTAAGCATTTTATATCACGCGTTAAAATTAGTTCCTTAATAAAGGTATAATTTATTACACAGTGTATTCTTTACGTTAAAATTGCATGTAAGTACATAATTAATCCAAATATATAATTAAACATGAACCAAAATAATTAGTTTTGAAGAAAAAAAGTGACCCCACAGCCTTTTACTAATCACGATTGCTGTATTTATTTATACTTTGAACAGTTTATACAGATTAAACTGAATTGAATTTGGATTTTATAGTCGCTCAGTGAAACAGCTAAGGTCATATGGCGACTTGTCCAGCTTCCATTGGTGGAGGAAGATCCCAGTTGCGACTCCGGGCAATTTTCGTGCACGGGCGGGCACCTGGGTAGATTCAACGACGTTCCGCAAGCCAGCTGGAAAGCTTTCTCACATAAAGCTTCTTAGGCCCATGAGGGATCAAACCAACAGCGGTGAGGGGCAAGTGATTTCAAGTCATGCGATATGCACCAAAAGTTACACCATAATATGACGTATATAGCAAAAAGGCCAGTCCCGTGAGAGCTTTACTCACCAAATATCAAGCTTTTTGTTGGGACACAAACAGTATGTATAAAAGTCGAACAGGAAGAGAATTCATATAACGCAGTCAAGCGAAAACGAGGATTCAAAACAAACAACAAGCATAACGGTAAACATAAATATCGTAAACGACACCATCAACATAACAGGGTCGACAATCGGGGTACTGCCATGAAACGGTCAGCTCCTGAGGGTTTGCTCTCTTACCCTATTGTTATCCCGGTCAGAACGATAAGTTTTAACAATTAAAAGGAAATCCCCGCCAGTTTAAACCTGGTTCTTGGGTGTACCAAACCTTAGGCTTACCCTATTGTAAACCCATTTAAACGGTACAGTGTGAATAAAGAAATCCCCGCCAGGTTATATCCTCTAGCAAACTAGGCAGCGCTAATAGGCGATATAAGTAAAACGCAAAGATAATCATGTATATATGAATAGTAAATGCACAAGTCTAGAGCTCATTTTTCCTGCCATGACGTTCCAAAGACAATATGCATGCATTTGCACGTTAAAAAACATAACTCACCGAATATCAGGCTGCAGGTCTCTAACCCTTCCTTCCTAATAGCTGCGGAAACTTCTTCAAGTGTACCGAATGAATCTGTATTCACTTTGAGAGATGATTTAAATGAAGCACTTAATAATTTGTGATATTCTTGTTCAGCATCCACACAGTCATCATATCTAGCCATAGTAAGTGTATTAGTGAATAGCCACGGTTAAATGTGTAATAGATTCACTCAATACGTTTAATAGTTTGCTATTTATGTCTAATCTAGCACAAACGTGTTGTGTTACTTTGTTAGTGTATATATACGTACTCTCCCATGGTATAGTGTGTGCAATTAAAAATAGGGACTTCCCCGGCTGAATTTTAGTTAATCATGTGCTAATTGTGCAATTGCTTTCCGTGAAGTCACGGAAAGCAACGCTTCGTCAATTTTATCAGTGTCATTAAGCATGAAATATATACGTGTGTATTATCGCATATCTTGTCGATTTAATGTCAAGTAGTTTTATCTGTTCAAGTACATAGGACTGTATGTATTTATTTACTATAACCTCGTGTGTTTGTATATACACATAGTAATGGAAGAGGTCAAGCTATAGGTAAACATGTAAAACTTTTTTTGAACGCTGTGTTACCTGTATTAGGCCTATAGGCACATATAAAGTGTGTCATAACTTAGATATGTCTTATAACATTACAACAATCATTCCCGTATTGTATTTTTTTTAAACGTGTTAGATACGTATTACTTCATACTTCACTTACCGAATATAAGACTACAGTTGTCAAGTCCCTCCTTTCTCATTGCAGTTGATATCCAGGGTGGAAAACTTATCATCGATCCTGCTTAACCACTTTTCATCTGCCTTAGCAGCATGTCCAAACACAGGCAGGTCATGTTCTAAATCGACACTGCTATATTCCAACTCTTCTGCGGTAGACATTGTAAGTCTAATGTAAAACACAACATATATCATTGACTCATTGTCATATCTATACTTAAAGGGACACACGGCAATCTTCAGTTTTATTCAAACATTAAAATGTGCTCCTCGATTTACTTATCCTGCGTCATTTTGACTTTAAAACTACTTGCATATAAATAAACAAAAAAAATGAGATTTCAATTTTCTTCAATATTTTACCAATTTTTAAAATATATTATTGGTGCAATATTATAAAAAATTAGTAATATGTAAAAATAATTTGCTTTGAACTATTCTAACAATTAATATTAATGATTGAACAAATGCATGTTAAAATAAAAACTAACGGGACGCCGTGAGTTTTAAACAAATCAAGATTGCCGTGTGTCCCTTTAAACTTTCCAGGCGTCAAGATAAAATTGCTTTACTCCCGAATGCGAGTGTAATCGTGCATATATAAATCATGTAAGCTTAATCATATTAAATCACGTTGCAGGTAATCATGTTGAAACAGTATGATACACAGTGGTATGTGGTTTTGAATATATGATGTGTTGGGGCGAGGGAAGGGGCGAGTCAACAATGTGGGGAGGGGTGATGGTTAACTTCTGCAATCTTTTTATCTTTATAGGTATTTTGTTTTACAAAATTATCTCCGGCATAGAAAAGTTGTGGACATATTGAAAAACTGGTCAGGTCGCACTAGAAACAGGAAAGGCGTGACCCTTGAATTAGTTTAAAATATTAAGTTTTCATCGTTTACACGTTAGCTCTTTCACCAACCATACGGTAACGGACGGTTAACGTCCTCATCCGTCAAACGAGCCTAAGGGCGGTGTCTTGCTTTAGGACACCGAAGTAGCCCAGTGGTGTCAGTGAGACTCGAACCTGTGATCTCTCGATTCAGTGTCGAACGGACGATGCAATGGGCCGATTTGCGACCCACCTTGCATCACTTGTAATCTTCCTGTGAAGTTGCATAAAGATGCGAATACAACTTTACAGTGTTATAATAAAAAAAACTCTTGCAACGGTGGATTTGAGCGCAAGGGGCGACAATTTTAAAAACACCCAATTCGGCACGCCATCGAAGTAGACAAGATACAAATTGTATGCATGTTTTATCTAAAATAAATACTTGTATATATCAGTAACACAAAGTTTCACGACAAAATATCTGCATGCGAGTATATCCATGCAGCAATAAAATACAAGTAAATTAATGGTTAGATGATTTTCCATTATTTTCAATTATTAATCTAGTACGAAAAAAACGCTGAACGTTTACATGACATGACATTACTTCAGTATATGTCCCATATCAATACAACTTACGGGTCTACACTCCTGGTATTCAAATAAAAGGCCGTCGGATTCATAAGAAAAGCCCCGTGTGGTTCCCGGGGACCACGTTTGGTCACGGGGCAAGAATAGGGCCACTGCAGATCCCTTTGAGGCAGAGGGGTAGAATCCCCCCAAATTCATGTTCGTTTTATAATTTTTTGTTCATGTTCATTAACGGTCTTCATCATGATCCCTGCACTGTTTCAGGTGCCATCTCGCTCACATCAAAAGAGCAGTGGCAGAAAAACAGTAAACGTGGCTCCAGCGTAAATGGAGTTTCTACGATAGAATTTGCAGCAACTTTGCAGTTCAGGGTGAAAAGGTTCTAGGCCTATTTTCCATATTTTATCTCGATGTACATAGAGGATGAGCCTGGCATGTTCATGCCTGTTAGGTGCCATATAACCTTTCATGTGTTGGTGCGCCTTAAAACCTAATTCAATTCAATTCATAAGACAAACTCGGATCGCCAGTATAGTAAGTTGCAAGGTGGGTTTAACATGTTATTCTTGTGGACATGTAAACGTTTTTAGCGCTATTTTTGGGCAGTAATTAAACATTTGCAGCAATTAAAACAAAACATAACGTATGCGTTCAGTAAGTGATACAATCGGCATTGACACATTTGTTAATTATACCGCAGCACAACATTCCGATATGCCAAGTATAATGTCTTACTAGAACGATGTGTTTCAGCAAGTTGTATCGTTTAGCTACCAAGAAAAAAGTGATTCCAAACCAACTCAAAATGTCTAAGGGGTGGATACGACTTACGACGGATTATAACAAGATAAGACACACATGACACGAACAACTCGGAGTTCCGCTCTTTACTTACATTAGCTCTAAGGAAAATTAAAACACGACAAAAATAATAACATAATATATGAGTATAAGCCACTAAACGTAATTAAACTATTATAGACATAAAATAAATATTTCGGTGAACATTTATACTATACCAAGGTCATAACTCTGGAATTACTAAGGTGATGGGGCCGATTATCGAACTTGGCCGAGACATTGCACCCATATACAATTTGACAAAGTTCGGAGAAGACTGGATAACATTTACCGAAGTTATGAGTCCGGACATCTGGCTTTTCGTGAAACTGTACTATTCCAATGGGCAGAACCCGAACATTACTATAGCAATGAGGCTGATTATCAAACTTGGCAGAGCAATTGTACCCATATACAATTTAACCAAGTTTAGAAAAGATTGGATAACAATTACCGAAGTTCAAAACCGGACATTATTTTCGTGATATTTTACTATTCCAAGTGGCATAACTCTGGAATAATTACAAAGGCATGGGGCTGATTATTGAACTTGGCCGAAACATTGTGCCCATATACAATTTGACCAAGTTTGGAAAATATTGGATAACAGTTACCCAAGTTAGACACCGGACATTAATTTTTAATTAAAACTTCATTTCTTCATCTTTCATCAGTTTTTGCGCACAATATGACCTATTTATGTGTCGACGTGCCGTAAAACACCATTCATTCATTCATTCATTAGAGACCGGACAACATTAATTTCGTGCTCTTTTCTATTCCAACGGTCATAACTCTGTCATTACGGAGGCGGTAATGGACTGGTTATCGTACTTAGTCGAGTTAAGAGTCCGAACAACGCTAATTTTGGGACTTTTTACTATTCAAAAGGGCAAAGCGTTGAAATTAGTGCAAGGTGCGGATAATCTAAAATGATAGAGACAGTGTGCCCATATACACTATTATCAAATTTGGAAAAGACTGAATAATAACTACCCAAGTTAGATCCAGTACAAGATTAATTTCGCGAGGTTTTATTATAACATGATGAATACGCATAACTGGAATATCAGATTATCAAACTTGGCCAAGACAATGTGCCTAAATACAATTTGAACAAGTTTGGAGAAGATTGGATTATAATTACCCATTTTAGAGACCGTACGGACGGACGGACAGGAATCTTTGTACGGCGGGGCGATAAAAGAGGGAAAAGTTAAAAACGTCTATTTTTGAAAGAAGTATATAATGTTTACTGTGTGTACATAATATTACAACAACAAGTGTGAAGAGCGGAAAATGCGACTCTTGTAATAAATATACAGCTTTCTGTTCCAAGTTTTGTAATACATATACAGCTTTCTGTTCCAAGTTTTGTAATACATATACAGCTTTCTGTTCCAAGTTTTGGAATAAATATACAGCTTTCTGTTCCAAGTTTTGTAATAAATATACAGCTTTCTGTTCCAAGTTTTGTAATACATATACAGCTTTCTGTTCCAAGTTTTGGAATAAATGTACAGCTTTCTGTTCCAAGTTTTGTAATAAATATACAGCTTTCTGTTCCAAGTTTTGTAATATATATATATAAGCTTTCTGTTCCAAGTATTGTAATAAATATACAGCTTTCTGTTCCAAGTTTTGGGCTTTCTGTTCCAAGTTTTGGAATAAATATACAGCTTTCTGTTCCAAGTATTGTAATAAATATACAGCTTTCTGTTCCAAGTTCAAGTACCATATAGGTCGTAAAAGCCTATTTTATCTCTGTAATTACATTGCATTTCTTCCGAGCATGTGTATTTTTTGGCGATTATAAACTACTATTTTATTATCAACGTGTTTTTATAATCGGACTGAAGTGCAACATAATTGATGTATACGTGTATTTAGTTTGTTTAATCAGTAAGATAAGTGTATTATCTTATTTGAATTTCTAAACATAGATCACTTTAGATAGATTTAGTTGGTGTTAACTGCTAATTAACGCTTCATCAAAGGAAATAAGAGAGTTCATTTCACAATAAGGTTTGTATTGCGCAATGACCCGACATCCTCGTCTCACGTTTGCCATTGGGTTGACATAGGGTAGCTGTGAGGTTTGGTACACCCTAGAACCTGGTTTAAACCCCCAGCGGCCTTTCTTGCCACTGACCGTTCCAAGGCGGTAGCCCTATTGTCAACCCTTTTGTGTTTGTGATGTCTTATTTGGCCTTTTATTGTGGTTGACTGTCGTCCTTGAATGCTGCTTTTCCTGTTCGATTTTTATATCTATATTTATTCTTTTGTTGCTATGGCTTTTGTTAGGTATTTGTGGCTTTCTTTGTTTTTCATCATGCTCGTCTTTTTGTTTTATTGGGATGACAATACGGTCAGAGTGAGGTTTGATACGCCATAGAACCTTGTTTAAATCTCCATGAGTTTATGCTACATGCAATAAATGGAAGCACTATGCTTTAAGGTTTCAGATTAGAAGATTTTTTAAATTTCCATAGATACATTGTCAAAATCTGTTCAGTGGTGAGAAGAAGGTTTTTTAAGATTTTGTCCTAATTCGTTGCATAGTTCGTTTGTTTGTTTGTTTGTTTGTTTGTTTGTATGGTGTTTTACGTCATTTCCAACACACGTAAGGTTATATATGACGGTCGATTTATTTTTTGTGTTGGAGGCAGACCACTCATTTTTCCTGGGTAGAACCAGTACGGTACATCTCCTGCCATTCGTCAGAATCGGCATAGGGAAAGTGGCAAATTAGAACTGGAACTATCGCCTTTGCGTCAAATTAATCATCCGTACATCCTGCGTTCGTTATGATGAATTGTCGTCATTTAACATTGCACGGTTTACAAACAATAACAGAGAAATCGTCGCTTAGATATTGCCGTTTCCATGTTATGCTAGTTGTACAAAATCGAGTAATTTTGTCCCAAATTATGATTTATTTCATTGAACCACTTGCAAAACAGACCACCCTCGTCAAAGTCGATGCTTTTTGACATCGGACCCTTTAGATATTTTCACACAAAATATTGTCCACGTTTTTTTCCATAATCCATTGATGGATTTTCAACAAATTTTGCGAGAAGCATCAGTGTGAAGTGTAGATGCGTAAATCGTCATGCATCGTCATGCGGTTCCGGTTCAGTGCTTTATAATGCACTGTTGAAATTATTGCCAATTCGTATAGCAGTGTTCTCATTATTTCCTTGGCGTATTGCACTGTTCAAATTATTTCTTGGCCTATATCATTGTTCTCATTTTTGCATTGGCATGTAGCATTGTTCTTATTATTTCCTTGACCTATTGCAGTGTTCTGAATAATTTAGTTGTTTTCTCCCGACCTCATAGATCCGGGAGGCATAATGTCCGTCCGTCCATACAGTTGTATGTCCGTCCGTCCGTACGTACAGTAAGCTTATTAAATTTATAATAATGAAAGAAATATAATTTACTCAAACATGTTCAATGAAGATGTGTCCCATTTTTGGTTTATAACATCTTGTCAATGCAACTCCTGTCCACATCTCTATGGATTGCCATTGAAACGTATGAAAACATGATGTGGTAGTGTTTTTTGATTGACATATGAAGTATTTTGTACAATATTCATCCCATGGATATCTGGTGTGCGCAACTCTCTCATTTATTCACTTGTTGCAATAAAAGTTGTAATCTGATTACAACACAAATTTATATTCGTTTCACTCGGCTTAATGCAGGGAAATGAAATTACGAGCTGTACTTTAATGAGATTATGGAAGTTGAAAGGAATTCGAATGCAGTTAGTTTCGCTTAACTAAACATCTAACGTACAAAACTTCTAAATTAGCCATCAGGTTAGAACAGGTTAACAATATTACGCATAACCAATAACAAGAGTTGCGCGCAACATGATGTCTCGCCTAAAGAACATGCCCATCATACATGTTTCAAGCAATCTTCATCTTGACAAAAGTTGCTGCAAATTCTATTGTAGACACTCCATTTACGCTGGAGCCACGTTAAAGATTTTCTGCCACTGCTCTTATGATATGAGCGAGATGGCACCTGAAATAATGCAGAGGTCATGATGAAGACCTTTAATGTAATGAGCATGAACAAAAAATGCTAAAATGAACATGAATTTGGTGTGGGGCGGGATCTGCAGTGGCCCTATTATTTGCCCCGTAACCACACGGGGCCAATTATTAATGGTCAAGCAAGATTGTCAGCATATTGTAGGGTTACATTCATAGTAAATATGAAGCTAAAGGCAAGTATTACTGGATGGACGAGCATTACCATTCTATACTAATAACAAGGATTGAAGAGTGTGGTCTTCTTAATCTTGTCATTGTCATACTAAATATATGTAGATGAAGTGTATCACTACATGATAAGGTAACGGGTGTACACCGGATTTTGATTTTGCAATCCTGCCCAAAAAACACAGACTACACGTGTATGGTAGTACACACCTATCAACCGGCTGCAGGGAATTCAGATTGTTGCAGAGAAGTCAGATTAGCAAAATATTTGGAAGTGGATGGTGGGGTTAGTATTTTTGCTTTCTGTTGCGTATTTTGCTAAAATGTTTGGAAAATGATTATGAAGATGTGAAACGGAATGACAGAGGAAGCTTTCACTTTAAAAATCCGGTAATAAAAAGACGTTAGTGCGTATAGCAATCTGTATAAATGTACAAAGATTTGTAAAAACAATGAAATTTTCAGAATAAACACAAATAACGAACTGATATTCGCAATTGTAATTCAATTTAAAACGCATGTCAAGATCGTCAATCCTTTCTGTATAACTGTACAAAGTACCTCATTGAAATAATGAAAACTTTCTTAGTTATAGCATTTTAAAGTCGACAGGGTAAAGAAAAATAGCGAACCGGAATGTCAGATGTGTTTTACAAGTGCGAACGAAGAAGTCAGATTGAACATTTGAGATGCGAACGGGAATGTCAGATTGTTTTAAGCAATTCTTTCACGTTTTTTGACGATTGCTAGGGTAACCACTGTACATTTTGGATTGAAATTTAACGAGTACCTGTAATTACCTATAGATATTTTTAGTAAACATTGTGTTACCGTTTGACATATTGGACATATATGTATTGTGGTAAATAGTAAAGACAATGCAACCTCAACTGTCATATGAAGACTAAATTCAAGTATTTGTTGAACATTTGGTGTGTGATTTTATGCCCCCGAATGGAGGACATATAGTAATCGCATCATCCGTCTGTCCTTCCGTCCGTCACAAATTTCGTGTCCAGTCAATAACTGAAATTTATGCGCAAAATCCTGGTCCGTAGCTCCAAGGTCACCCTCAGACGTCAAATCATGCCATATGGCCCTATATTTGATTTTAAGTCAGGCCAAATAAAAAATACCTGTGTTTCCGGTTGTTTCTCTGTGATTTTGTCAGTTTCCCAAGATATAAGACCGCCCAGTCAAATTACGCATACCTGTTACAAGTAATAGGACACTTTAAACCAGAAGACCTTTGTTTAACATACATTTTACTAATGAGTTCAATAGTTAAATAACATCGCATTATTTACCTGAAAGAAAAACATTAAACTCTGAATGTATCATGACATTCCAAGCAAATCATATGGCTTATCTAAATATTTTCCACTTTTGCTGTGTTGGTAATAATTTTTATATATCAGTGCCCAGTGGATTACAGAAAATATATAAGAAATGAATGTGCGATGATGTGTGGGGTGAGCGGATAAATTCGCTCTGATCATTTTCAGATTTTCAGTAAAAAACATCGTTTAATATGAAATAATTTTGGTGCATTTAAAGCGTCTTTTCAAGAGTGTTCCATGAAAGGATTTTATTGGAAGTAAAAAATAACTGATTTAGTGAAAATTGACATTATTGGACATCATAGTATTTTCCTTTGTTCGCGTTATGTGAAAATCCCGTGCGCTGAGTGAGCTCCATTGTTGACATTCTACGCGGACTACACACACTGTGTTTGTTTGTATACAAAGTGTTTGTTGTTGTACACAAACGTTTTGGAATAACCATGGACAAAGTCGTGAACATGACAAGAGCATCAATACAGAACCTTCTGGTAAGAAACAATCTACTTCCATTAAAGCAGAAATTTGTCCTAAATCAACAAATCCGTTGTTGATATGTTTTTAATTATCAAATATCATTATAAATACGATGGTAACTATGCTATTGATGTATTTTTAGTGAAAATATGTTTTTAAAGATAAAAACCGAAAAGACGAACAGGCTACGCTAAAAAATTGAAAAAAAATCAAAGGGGGAAAACTCTTCCTCGTAAAACCGGAAGTGACGTCATTGGGAACAAAACGAAACCATTTGTACATAGGGAAAGCACGCAAAAACAGTATAGTGTGTGTGAAAATGTCGGAATTAAGCGACTATGATGCTGAGTCAGATGAAATGCCCATGATAAGAAGGTTGCACAATGTGCAACCTTACGATTTTGAGCCAGAATTCGTGTCTGAGGATGAAAATACCTCGGATTCATCAACCGATGGCGATGAGGAAGTTGAACGCGGAGCAGGTCATCGAAATTCTGAAAGTCACCAGCAACGCTGCAATATCTCGGTTCATTTACACTAAGCGCGAAATGCAGTATATTCCGAATGAATGGACATGGTCTAATACTTGTACATTAATACGAGCGTCAGATTATAAGGACTTTATTTTTGCCGAAAAATAGACATTGAAAAAATATATTTAGAGTCTAGTAAGTATAATTGATAAATAAATAAATGTAACAGCATCTAATTTCTATAGTATTCTACATACCATAAGTCCCCGCCGCCTCCAAAACAGTCTATAGTGGTGTATGAGATTCGGATTTGCAGTATGACACGCTCTCCACGTGCCGCCAAATAACAATATACCACACAGCGACTAATCAACTATTGCGGTGCCCTATTGAAGTACAGCCTAATCATGGTACAAACGTCGGTATATGGCAAAATCACGCACCATTTAGGGAAACGTAGTTTTATGATATGCCTACATTTCCTGTATATTGCAATACCGTGAGCGGTGCAATACCGCCGCGGCGAGCCGCGTATTGCACAAGACGGATATATGATGCGTGAGAAACTAGTTAGTTCATAGCGCACTAAGATGATCTAAATAATATAGTCAAATGTATTATGAGCACGACATAATGTATTATGTACATGTAGAGATCGAAAAAACAGACCTAACAATTTTTTTATTTAGAATATAAAGTAAATATATGCTTGTAAAGCACTTATTTTACTTACTGCATGAGGTAAAAGCCGTTATTGTTGTTGTTTTGCCATACAACATTACTGAACTAATATAATAGCTAGTAACATTATCAATTTTCTGCGTCTTAATAGACATCCATGAAACATTTTGTCATTATTTTCAAATCCAGAGACCGATATATAACTCTATAAACATCTATAACACTATTGGCAGAAGAAGGTGTATAATTTAAAACAAAACAAAAAAAAAATACTACAAAATATATATTGAAACAACGACAGTGTTTATTTCACCGAATTCATTTACATTCATATGCTAAACCTTTTTAGCGATCTTTTGAAAAAGACGGCTACATTATATTAGCGCCGTTCACGTAAGACGTATGCATCTAATTCAACAGCTAAACAATCACGATGTACAGATCTAAGACTATATACCTTTCTACAATTTATCATACACATACCCGAGGAATTGCAAAGATAACTGAACAAAAACTTCTATCTTACCTCATTTAATAATTTCTTCCTCAACGCCGGTCGAATCGGCGAATAAAACTTGCTCGGAGACGGCGGGGTTAGGCACTTCTCATTTTTGTAGGAAAATATTGTTGGTATCGCTGTTGTTTTAATCTGCATGGCCGTCTGTCCTTCAAATTCAATGAAAATGAAAACCAAAGGATGGATTTCCCACGAATCCAACTCAAAGTGTTTACTACAAACTCGCGCGTCTTTCGAAGGTTCCCATTTTTTTGACGCGACGGGCGATTTTCGTCGACAGCGGTCCACCCACAATTCAAATCTTAATCTATCATTAACCTGATTAGGAAAACGAAAAAACTGATGTTATTAGATTGTCCTTTTTTATGCACACTTTGACACCCAGCTACAGCACACGGCATTTTAACACGTACCATAAAACTTAATCCTACATAGACAATACTATACAACTCAATGCGACACCGCTGATCGTTTGGTACCAATGACGTCACAGGATCACGTGACACTTACCTGTCTTCAAAAAGGGCGAAACTCAAGCGTGTGCGCTATGAGATAAAATTGCCCTCTGTGAGAAAACGGGACAACCAATAAGTGTAATATTTGAACAGATTGTATATTATATACATATATTTCAGAATATATGCTCAAAAAACACGCTAAATT
The DNA here is from genome assembly GCA_037043455.1 of Cyrtodaria siliqua. Lineage (NCBI taxonomy): Eukaryota > Metazoa > Mollusca > Bivalvia > Adapedonta > Hiatellidae > Cyrtodaria > Cyrtodaria siliqua. The sequence continues at coordinate 170,344 of JAWPHD010004405.1, read as the reverse complement.
TCACCTTTAAGCGTAAACCTGATGAGGAAAATGGTACGCCTTTAAACGCCAGAATTCATAAACCAGACATCAGTAAATTTGGTAAAAGGGTAAGAAAGGCCCATCTTTTGCAGACATGGTTGCACAAACAATTGAAAAAGAAACGTTTCTTGCTAACGTTACGCCCATATCAACCAATTTATTGGGTCCCGTCGTGAAATCAGCTATGGATGTTGCTATTGCCGCTTTCAACGAGTCCGTCGTAAAACCGCTTGTGGAAACGAGCAATAAATTGATGGAAACCATCAATGCTCAAGATGAACAATTGAAGCAGCAAAATGTCGTCATTGAGGAGAAGTCCAAAGCCATCAATGAATGTGAACACCAGTTAAGTTCATTGCGCAATAAACCATACGACCTACAACTTGAACTGAATGATCTCCAGCAATATGGTCGCAGGAATTCCATTCGATTCGACAACCTCGCTGTACCAACCGGTCAAACTGAAGCTAATCTAACCACCTATTGATTACATTAACAATTCAATATTGAAGGACAGTTCAATCACGACCGACGATGTCGAACGTTGCCATCCTGTAGGCAGAGCCAAAATACAATTAATTGTAAAATTTAGGAGATACCGTGTCAAAAACGCCGTTTTTATTTCGAGAAAAAATCTCAAACACAATCCAAATAGAGTCTTCATCACAGAGGATCTGACGCCATTTAATCATGAACTTAATTGTTAGACATTTGATAAATGCTAAGACAAGAAAGGAAATTCATGCTTTCTGGACTAGAGACGGAAATATTTTCGCGAAGAAAGCCGAGACAGATAAACCAGTACGTCTTCGCACACAGGATCAACTAAATAGTCTGACTAAATAGACTGTAATATCAGTTCCAACGAACTTCACGCTGTTTCAACTGATAATTTTGCTTACGAAATTGATAATTATGGTGATAATTTTGATTATGTTGATGGTGATGAATTGATTATTATGATGATGCGGATGATTAAGATTGTGTTAATGTAATGTTGTTGATTGTGATGATAATCATGTTGACAGACTGATCATTGTGTTTATGTGATGATGATTATGTAATGATGAATATTTTGATGAGAAATATTTTGATGGGAAAATGATTGTGTTGATATAGTGATGATTATGATGATGAAAATGATAATGATGTTAATGTGGTGATGATTGGATTGATGTGATGATAATGGTATTGCCAATTAAGTGACGATAATATTAATGATTATGATGATTTTTATTGTTTCGTAATTATGGATGATGACTATGTTTATATATTTTGATGACGATAATGACATGAATGTCTTTATATTAGTTAAATGTCACATTACCAAGCATTAAGTGAATGCAACAACTTAACATAAGTTATCTGATTTTCTGTATGATCTTCGCTCGTTTCGAGTTCGATAAGTAGTATGAACTTGTTTGTATTACATGTTTGTTTTTTTACGATACTCTCTATCTCTATTCTTTTCCCTTTTCTTGTAGATCCACATTTCTTTGCTCGGTTTGTTGACTCAGGCGTCTTGGTTGTACTAGGTTGGCCACCCTCCATATACATGTGTTACATGTTGAGAGTGTCTTTATTTCCGAATGGGTAACGATATAACGTGTTGGAGGGTGGCTATTGGCCTCTTTCATTGTATCTGTAGTGGCATTCCCAGGAAAATGACATTTATAACGACACCGTTAAACTTTTTTGTTTATATACTATCATGATTAGCTAAATGTTTGCGTATTACGTTAAAAATTGTCACGGAGTATTTAAAATTAAGTATTTTAAATTTTAAATTTGCACTAGTTGCTTTATCCATAATCATTATTTCTGGAGATGTAGAACTAAATCCAGGTCCATCAATATCAACTGATACTAGCTTAACTTTATTTCATCTTAATATTAGAAGCATTCGAAATAAACTTGAATTTATTAAGGATAATTATACTGACTTTGATATGTTGTGTTTTACCGAGACACATCTTACAGATGAAATAACTGACGATTTCCTACTTATTGAACATTTTGTTACCACTTATAGGAAAGACAGCACTGCTCATTCTGGACGTATTTTATTGTATGTTTAGTCAAATATATCATCCAACAGAGTACATGAACTCGAACATATTTTACCAGAATCTATATGGATTGAAATTAAAGATCGTAACGAAACCATACTTATATGCACCGTGTATCGTAAACCAAATAGTAATGTAGACTTCTGGAACAGATTTAATTTAAGTATTGAGCAATCGTTAGAAAGAGCAAAGAGTATAATTATAGTTGGAGATGTAAATGAGGACCAGTTTAACTTGAATAATCACCAACTGAGAGATATAATGTTGATTAATAATCTCACCAACGTAATTACAGAACCAACCCGCGTCACTGACAATTTTTCAACTTTAATTGATCCAGTAGTTATGTCAGAAATATGTTAAAGCACAAGACTTTGGTATTATTATAACACCACGTGACGTTACTTACCATTTCGGTATATACATTTGTTTTAATTTTAATCACGTTATTACATCATCATTCACAAGACAAGTTTGGAATTATAAAAATGGTGATTTTATCAAATTAAACAGACTCATAGAAGATACTGATTGGTCCTTTCTTCATAATAATAATTTAGAAGTTGCGTGCAATGATTTTACGAGTAAGTTTATGGAATTAATTCAAATATGCATACCCTCTACACAAGTAACTATACGACCGAATGATAAACCTTGGTATGATTCTGAGATTCGTCGAACTTCAGGACAACGTGACCGAAAAAAACGTATCGCATTTAAATCTCGGTCTAATTCGGATTGGATATCATACAAACGTCTCAGAAATAAAGTTAATAATTTAAAAAAAATATGCTAAAGAACGTTTTTTTTCAATAATATAGAAAGTACATTAATCCAAACAAGCTCAAACAATCCTCGTCAATATTGGAACATTTTAAAACACTTTATTAAGTCAAATGAACATTCTGGAACTATACCCCCATTAAAAAATACATTATCGAACGGAGAAATAATATATTCTGTATCTGATGTTGATAAAGAAAACTGTTTAAATGATTTTGTTTTTGTTTCAATTGCCTCAATCGATGAAACGAACGCAGTTTTACCAAATTGTGTTACAAAAACAGATGCCTGTTTAGACAATATTTCTGTTACCGAATCAGAAATTATGGATATTTTAAAAATATTAGACGTTAACAAAGCAACAGGAAACGATGGAATAAGTCCAAAAGTACTGAAAGTAACAGCTGTAACGATTTGCAAACCTCTTTGTATTTTATATAATAGATCGTTGAACGAATCTTATTTTCCGGACATTTGGAAATTTGCAAACGTTATGCCACTTTTCAAAAGAGGTCTTACATATATTTCGACTAATTATAGACCGATCTCGATGCTAAGTTGTGTAGGGAACGTTTTTGAACGGGTCGTTTATAAGTTTATTTATAACCATTTACATATTAATAACTTATTTTTCAAAAATCAATCTGGTTTTCTCACAGGCCATTCGACAGTTCATCAACTTATCGATATATATCATAATATTTGTCAAGCATTTGACGCCAAACAATTAACGTGTATTGTATTCGCAGATATCTCTAGAGCTTTTGATAGGGTATGGCATAAAGCGCTTTTATTTAAACTTAAGCAAAATGGAGTTCATGGTAAATTACTTTCTTGGATTGAAAATTATCTTAATAATAGAAGGCAACAAGGAAACGCGTATTCTGAAATCAAAAACATAACCGCGGGCGTTCCTCAAGGCTCTGTGCTCGGACCACTTTTGTTTTTAATATATGTTAATGAGATATTCGAAAATATGTTAAGCATAGCTCGTTTGTTTACCGATGATAGTTCTTTTTCAGTATTCACTTCAAAAATTGATGATATGGAGGGTATTCTAAACCATGATTTAAACATTGTTTCAAATTGGTCAAAAACATGGTTAGTTCAGTTAAACTCCAGTAAAACTGAAGCATTATTTTTTTCAAAAAACAATGAACAGCGTCGGCCTAATCTTATTTTAGACAACACCCAGTTGTCGTTTGTTGAACACCATAAACATTTAGCATTACTTTGAGCCATGATGGCAAATGGCATATGCATATCGAAAATATCTCTCTTTCGGCTTCCAAAATCATTGGAACTATGAGGCTTTTGAAATTTACACTAAGTCGTAAGGCATTAAATCAAATTTATTTATCGTATGTCCGTCCAATCTTAGAATATGCTGCTATTGTTTGGGATGGCTGCAGCGAATATGAAAAAAATAAACTTGAAAAAATACAATATGAAGCTGCGCGTATTGTGACCGGTCTAACCCGTTCGGTATCTGTTGTTAATTTGATGAATGAAATAGGATGGCTAACGTTATCAGAACGGCATAAGTTCCAAAAACTTTCTGTTGTATATAAAATGAAAAACGGAACAGTGCCTGAATACCTGGCAAATCTACTGCCAAGAACTGTAGCGGAAGAGACTCCATATCCTCTCAGGAACGCAGAAAATTTCTCGCAGACTTCAGTTAGAGCCTCTATTTTTATGAATTCATTTATTCCATCAGCTATGAAACTCTGGAATGATTTACCTTTAGATATTAGGAATTCTTCAGGCTCATTAAACATATTCAAAGGTCAGCTTATGCGAATAATGTTTACTTATTCTAATGTTCCTAGTTTTTACTTTTCTGGTGTACGTTTTTTTTCTGTTATGCATGCTAGGAAAAGAAATTCATGTAGTAATCTCAATAATGATCTTTTTCAAAATCATTTACGCGAATCGCCTCAATGCATTTGCGGTCAGGGTAATGAAGATGCAAATCATTTCTTCTTTGAATGTATGCAATTCAATGTTGAGAGGATCTAACTCTTCCAGTCAACACGTTCGTTTCATCCTTTAAGCTCAAATACATTATTGTTTGGAAGGTTAGATCTTACAACACAAGAAAATGGTTTGATTTTTAATTCTGTTCAAAACTTTATTAGAGATAGTCATCGATTTACTTAGGTTTGCCATTACATCTTTTCTGTCTAATCAACCCGAGCAATGTCACATGTGTTGCATTATTCTTTCTTCCACTACTACTTTTTCTTTCTTCATTTTTTTTTCTTATTATCTTAACATGTTCTACTACATATCATGTTGTAGTTAATCCAGTTTATTGATACGTGTTAATAGCCATTGCCATTCATTATATTTGTTAAAACTCCATTGTAGGGAAGGGGTAATGTGGGTAGCACTTGTGGCCCGACCCGATTGCATTGTACTTGTACATATATGGCAATAAAATATGTTTAAATCATATAATGGTGTTATGTTTCACTCCCATGATATAAGCTATGTGATAAATCAATGTTCAGAACAAATAGATTTTTTTTGATTTGTTGCATTAAACGTTTTACGGTCGGCCCCTTAAAAATAGGGTCGGTCGGGCCACCGGAAACACAGGTATTTTTATTTGGCCTGACTTAAAATCAAATTTAGGGCCATATGGCATGATTTGACGTCTGAGGGTGACCTTGACCTTGGAGCTACGAAATATGCATAATGATATCCGGATGTACTTATTAACGGAACACATCTATTTACTCTTTGCTATTGCCAATTAAATCAATAACCTACCCACTAAAATCCCATAGAAATACGAAAATACTACCAATATTGACATATTTTAGACTTTTTATTTTGTATGATCTTAAACTTAAGTTTGAACTGATATTCTCTTTCAGCGGCGTTTTCTTTCTACTGACTGTGCTAAGGCCGTACCCATATTATCAACCCTGTTATGGTTGTAGTGTCGCATGCTTTGCTTCTATTTTCCCTTATAATTGTTGTTTCTTTTTAATGTATGATTTGGTTGATTGTGTTCTGTGAATGCTACATTTCCTGTTCGATTTGTATATCTACTTTAATAAACTACTTTCAAGTTTGCATTCTGTTCAAATTGCCATGCACAGCTATATGGCGCTGTACTCGCCAAAGTAGCACGGTAGCATTTGCAACTGCTACATGTACGGTTTCTTTTCTTGCAATCTCATTGTCGAAATGCTTCACATATAGTGAAACGCGTAAAAAGAGTTGTTCAATACGGTTTCAGTGGTCACAAGCGTACGTGCAGACCCATTAAAACGGATAAGGTATAACCTGATATTTAGTAGTATGCATCTGCACCTATCAATCTTTTTCTCTACCTAGGATGGGGGCGGCATGATATTCCCCTGGGATTAGACAAAAAACTATTCCCCGTGTTAGGAAATCATCCACAATCATGGAGAGTTTGATATTAACTCCTACCCTGCGGAATTATACATAAATCTTGCCCCTAGTGATGGGAATTAGACAGCATTTGTTTAATAACCCCTGGGTATGCCCGCCCCACCATCTCTCCGACCTAGGATCACCACACAGGTGCATACCTGACTGAGACCATTCACATCTAGCTTGATAGCCACATCGATATGCATGATGTATTAATGTAGCATGTTGGCGGAATTGCTTAATTTCAAGAGTTATTTTGTATAATGGCTTCATTTACCAACCGTGTACTGCTTTATTTATTATACATAACACATGAAATTTCACCTAAAACATCATAATCTGATTCATCAATACCGCTAGGCATGTTGCTGAGGTTTACAACATTTTCTGTTGCTGTTCCAAGTATATATTCCAGTTTGCCATGCATACTTCCCCTTTCCCGTGGAAGGTTGCAACGGTTTCGCAACATGAGAAGGCATGAACTAAATAAAATGCTCCGGTCTTTGGACATAACTGGAGCACGATGTAATGTATTCATAACCATTTTAAATCCTTCCCTCTTCCATAGGCAATCCAAAACTGATCTATGCCAAAGTTATATGGGCGTTTTGATGACAACCACGTCAGTGTCAGAGCCGGGCATTATAATTTCCCTACACCCGTTCTTGAATTTATGTTTTCCATGTATACTTATTTGTGTATGAGCCCCTACGTGGGTACATGGTACACGTTTATCTTTCTCGATAGACATATTAACTGTTTGTTTTTTATCTCCTGTCAAAACAATTGAGTTTGTTAAACATGCCTACGACTGATTTTGCGAAAAAGCAAAACCAGTTTTATTTCGAGATAATCGTAAAATGATTTGACAGTTAGCCGGCACTTTGCTTGAATCTGAACCATTTATCCTAATACCTCAACCTCTGGTATCCCTTGTACTGCTTAACTTTTCGAAGTATTACTCAAACATTTGTCAATTGCGACGTAGATCTTGTTTTATTTTCGATATTACGACTCAAACGATGGTCTGAATATATCTTATTTCCTTTTAGGTGGAATTTACTGATATTCGTGCTCTTAAAAAATAACGGCAATAACGCTGTGATAGTTGACTTAAAATGATGAAACCGCCTAGAGGCATGTGTGTGTGATGGGGGTAGGGGTAGGGTGTGAGGTGACTTCTTAAAGTATCAGGTATACACTGTTGTTTGCGTATGTATTGTTTTTAGCTTAAGATGATACTGACATTGCATACTGCATTACAGTCAATTTCCCTTTGAATCGTACTGATACCCAAACTAATGTTTTTAACAGACGTAAACAAATAATGTCAAAATTATACTATATAATTTGATTACATTTCCTAACGTGAACGGCCTGATTCGCGTTCAGTACATTTCATTAAAGAAACTAACCCGCCAAATAACGGCAAAATTACAAAATCGCTTGTCGCAGGTCATGCGCGTAGCTAGGCGTAGGCCCTATAAGCACGGGCCTGCACATGAATGTTAAAATAGCTGATCTCATTTCAGTTCTATAATAAATAATACAACAAAAGTGTATTTGCAATACAGTGTATTGTTATTCAAATATGCCACCCATTTCTATATTCAACAAATCATTATTATATACAACGGATATCGGCTCTTGGAATTTCTTTTACTGGTTTAGGGATCATTCCTTTTAGTTTCAATTTCATTAAAAAAAGAACAAGTTAACTGCTTAACCAGAACAGTAGGAATGGTTTATGAAAACAAACAATAATATACTGTTTAATTATTCTCGAGCATAACATTTTGAAAGACGTAAAACCCGTCATAAGTATATGATGGAAATGTATTAATCAGCCAATAGTAATAATTATCATATTGATTTTAAAACCTATTTCATTTTAAAGGAAAAAGGCAAAAAAAACTAATTACAGATAGACTAAAATCTGTTTTAAGCGTCTATAACACTTAATTAATGTGTATTTGATGTTGCCTCACACGTATAATAATGCTCCTTAATGCTCATAAACACAGTTCCCTCTTAAAAAACAACTATTAACATGGTAAATTATACAATTTAAAAGTACATGAAGGGGAGAGGGGCATAAGAGAGCTAGCTATATGTGTGTGTAAAAATTTACTAAAACACAGAAATTAAAAAAAAAGGGTTTCGAGTGGAGGGGGTGGGGGAGGGGGGCATCAGATATGTGTAAGTGTGTAAGAATTGACTAACAAATACTGATAAAGGTGATCCTTTGGGAGCACCAAACACAGTTAAAAGAATAAAGCAGCAGACTCGGTTTTATTCGGTCTGTTCATGAGAAGTAATGAAAGAAGCAACACCTCTCACGCCCCCTAGCACCGGCTTAAGCGGTATTCTAGCGGTATACTTCAAAGCCACCTATATTGGGCTCGTTAGTCTCAAAGGACCAGTAAAAATAACACTACTGATTCGTAGCACGGGGAGACTTTTTACAGCCGCCACACTGCACTAAACGAACGCTAGTGTGAATGTTAATAAATACTGATAAAGGTGATCCTTTGGGAGCAACAAACACAGTTAAGAGAATAAAGCAGCACAGAAATTTGTAAAAGAAAAACAATCGGATTTCGAGTAGGGGCGGGTGTGGGGCGGAGGGCAATAGGAAAGCTATAGGTGTACCTGTGTAAGAATGGACTAAAACAACACAGAAATATGTGGGGAAAAAAACGGAAACATTGCGACTCGCAGCTTCAATTCAATTGATGCATGGATGCTGTCATTCTCATTCTGAGTGTGAACTTTTCAAAGTATTTGTGCTCAGTTGAAGACAGCTGGAATTTGTTAAGGCGGTACCACAACATGCTTACATAGTATTTGTTTTTTATTTTGTCGAATGCAGTTGTCTGAATAGAAAATGAATTTTGTTTTGCCCTTTAAAGCCATTTTTTTCTATAAATGCGATTTCGGAATCTCCTCTGCCGGATATTGTTTCGTTCCATAAAAAGCAATATCCGTCCCTGGTTGCCATGTCATATATAGTAAAGTTGTAATTATGTAATCGTCTTTTGTAAAACAGGCTTGTTTCAAAGCTTTTTGGTGTAACTAAAACCTGTTCAAGGTCAAGACATGCAACAATAAGGTCACTTTCAGTATTTGCTTTTACTTTGTCTGCATCTTTGTTTTCACGCGACAGTTTTTCATTTTTAATATGACTTTCGTATTCAAATTTCATAAGTTCTTGTTAATCAATTCTAGAATTAGAATATGATTGGCAAAGATCACATTGATCTTTTTGGGGGCGGTGAAATCCAAAAGTATACTCGCAATTAAAGAGTTTACGATACATTGCACTTGTCACAGGTTCAATATTTTTTTTTTTACAGTTTTCAACATATAAGTCATACATTTTGGACACATTTAAATCTGGGTTTAAATATTGTTTCTTTGAATCTTTACGGCAGAAATGGCTTTCAACTGTTGGGAAACCTTAACTACTATAACACTGTCTTCTGAAGTTGTATTGACCCTTGACCCATGAGCAGTTCCTCTACTTTCTTCCCTCACAACACCAAACTCTTGTTTTACATGAGCTGTTGAAACCATTTGATCAGATATACATAATGTGTTTAGAAAGAATGTTTTGCACACTGTAAATGTACTCTGTGTAGCAGTTTGACAAGGACCAACTAACGGAATGTTCACGTCTAGTTATTATATGCCTGTGTTGCCTTTTTTTACTTCTATCTGCATTATTTTGTTTATGAACTGCCTTTGTTTATTGACATTTCCAAAACCCCAAAAGCTATGAAAACGTTTCTGTCTATCATCATCCGAAAATTTCTCCCTGCATTTGTATCGGCAGTTGTAACCACATGGAGGTTTCATTAACTTTTCAGAGTTTAACTTTCCATACCTATTTACATAACTGTTACCTTCATTTCTTCTTTTTTTTGTTACATTCCTTCTCCACTTACTTTCATCTTTTCTTCTTTTTCTTCCTCTGTTTTCCCGAAAGTCACCATCAGGTCTCACATCTGCTCCATCAGCATCACCACCTTTTTCATGATTAACGTTTTAAGTTTCTTTCATTATCACCGCCATCTGTTATATCCTCTAAGACGACCTTTCTTGGATTTCTGCATTTTTCAAGACGACTTTGTTTGTTTTAATGAAACTGAGAGGAAGTCGATCCTCAGTTGATGAATCACTTTCATTATTGTTGAAATATTCATCAGTATCGCCAGAATAAATGCTTTCATTCTCGCTGATTTTTGCATCCATTCAAGTCTTTTAATGTTGCATCTATAAGATCTTCTGAACAATTGAAGCTTTCATTTGAGCTAGACAATTCCTGAATACTCTCTAGTCTTTAAACTCATCATGCACCTTTTTCAGCTTCATTTGGATTACTTCGGGCTCTAACACATCACTTCGGTCAAATCCTGAGAAATCCAAATCCAAGGAACTGTCAAAATCGCTATCTTCAATGCCTAAAAGGTTATTGGTAGATATTGCACACATTTGGAAAGGTACCTCGACACTAATTGTCAGTGCAAATAAAGAGGCAGTTAAATGTTTTATGAACAAAGTACCGAAAGACTTTTATGACATGTCAGTGTTGCTTTTCCAACAGAATCTGCCAGTCCTGTCTCATTACGACTGTGTGGGTCAAACAAGTAGTAAACTTTCGCCCCTTTTGAAAATACCTGCATGGTGTACTACGGCCTGTAGTTAGAAGGTAACCGGAATGATTAGTGGATTGCTTTAGTTCATTTAAAGCCCCGTCAATATTGTAAAATGGCGGGTCTGATGCACGACGATTTATTGATCCAGCTAGCAGAGTTGACATATTTACAGAAACATTATCCACTACATTCGGCAGATCACTGAGCATCAAATATTCACTGTTTGTCTTTGAAATGTGAGTGTACAAGTTATCTCCATTTTCTAATATTGCATTCATGGTATCTTCATTCCATTCTGAAGGATCCACTATGGTGCTATGAATGATTGCATGCAAGGAATGTGACATGCACTGACGGCCACTGCCTCTGTATCTTAAATGTCCTTGATGGAATGTTGACTGCAACATACTGTAATACAAAATAAAAGACATGTCAATCATATAACTTCACAATGTTTATTTCCTTAGGTATTTTTTTTATAATTATTATTGTACATACATTCTAGAACAAGGCTGCGGAAGGCAACATGAGTATACATCAAGTTCCATTCCATTATCTCCAGTGATTTAGAAGTCATTATGTAGATCTGATATAAAATTGCATGACTTAACCTATCAACTTGATTTAAACATGCGAACCGAAAGCAGTTTTGAACAAAACAACCTGCGACAGTGAACACATGACCGCAATTTCGGTGCCAGATACACATTCTATATAATAAAAAAGAAATCTTATTTATCTATAAATCAAGAAAATGCTCATTTTCGAACTTACTTAATATCTTTTTGGAGCAACGCTTCATGTGAAATAGGGTGGAAATCAGAGCCCATTTACTAAGTTAAATAATAATTATTGTTCACAACAATTAGCAACAACAATTAGCAAATATTAATGGGGGCACACAGCAATCTTGATTGTTTTACAACAAACTCCCTTTAGTTGGTTGAATTGTGTTTTACGTCATTTTCAACACATTTTAGGCTTTATAATATATCATAATATGTTTGTGGTGGAGGCAGACTACCCACTTTTTCCTGGGTAAAACCAGTACTGTATAAATCCTACCATCCGTCAGAATCTACGTATTCTCACCTACAAGTTGAGCTCCCAGTCAAACTCTCTTAGTTTTTCTATACTTCCATATTAATTGGTAAATAAGTATTGATAATTATTGGAATAGTTCAAAGGCAATTGTTTTTTGCATTTCTACTTGATTATACTGAACCAATTAGAACATTCGATAGAACGACTATGAAATATTAAAAAACTTTTTAAAAAACAATTTCATTTATTATTTTAATTCAAGCAGGACGAAAACTGATTTGATTTCACCGCGCATGATGAAAGTCCTTTGATTAAAAATCTCAAAGCACTGTCATGTCATTATTGCCACTTAATAAAGGCAATTAGTGATTTGAAGTATTACTGTAGAACATTTAATTGTAGAAAAATTAACGAACTCTCTTGAATGTTTGATACACAGTTTGTATGGGGATTCAGATGCATTTACAATCACTGGGAATTAGGGCTGCAACAGTTAGCAAATGGATGAAAACAACTGTTAATTTACAGTGTCTAATTTGGAATAAACTTTATTATCATTCTTCCAAGGCAGGTTATATAAGTTTCGAAAATAAAGGGGGCCCAAGGGGCCCGTGGGGCTTAGTTTTCATGTCGGGCTCTTTAAACCTATAAGTAAGGAGCCCTGCTTGGCCCCTGAAATTTCGGGGTGAACAAAGGAAGAAACGGTAAAAACATGCAATGTTTTGGAAGGACACAGCTGTAGTTGGTTAGGAATAGTAGATAAGCATTTTCCATCAGTATATAATACCAAAAAGTGTCTTTAAAGTTAAGGTGGTAAAAACGTTAGTGTCAAACCCTGATTATTATTTGATACTATATCGACATGAAAATTATGTAAATATAAGAATTAGTTTGCATATGTTTCAGAGGTTTTAAAACGTCGGTAGCAAATGACAAATTTACCATATTAAAGCGCGTATAAAATTACATTTAAACGCCAAAAAAATGTAAATCAATTCTTAAGAGACAACTATGTTACGTCACTCGATAATTTCCGTAATTTCCACACAGTGGCTTGGCTTATGCATGCATCTTTAAGTGCAGATTAAGTACTAGGAAATTATTATCATTTTTTCTGTCTCTCAAAATCTCGTTAAATCCTTGCAAGAAATGTAATAATTATACTAGAACTAGATTTATTATGTTTTAATAAGCTTGGATAAATTTTCTTTAATATTTCTTAGACTTATTATTTTAAAACATAATTATAAACACAGACATAATTATTCATTCTTTTAAAGGGACACTGTGCAGCAGTCATGGAAATCTTGACGCTATTGAAATCAGCATCTCAATTTATTAATCCAGCATCAGTTTACTTTAAACTTGTTTGCAAGTAATTAATTTAAAATTTGAGTTTTCATTTCTTCTTGAATCAAGATTGCCATGTGTCCCTTTAATCAAAATCACTGAAATAATTGTCTTACCTTTTAAACGAGAAAGATCCGCAACATCAGATTCTGTAGATAGCCAATCCTTCGATCACAAAAGAAAATGCTGCTATGCAGAAAATGCTCCTAGCTGCTATCTGTATCGTCTAGGTCCTGTTTCGGTGACGTACCTGTTTCGGTCTCTTTTGTTTATCGAGTGCCTATTTCTTTATCGGAAGTCAAATGACGTCATCAGTTTTGCGGTATTTTGTGTAAACATTGAAACATCACGTCTGTCACTTTGAACCAAAAAATCTGAACGGGTTATTAAATGAATATTTTATGAATGGGTATGAAATATGGCCATTATTTTAATATTATTACTTTTTCATACCTTTCATTAATTTAGTCTATAAAACATATATTTATGACATCGAAACACGCATTTCCTTTTCTGCTCAAACATGTCACATGATATAGACAGGGTCACGGTCAACTGTTTTACTATAGGATGTGCTCAAAAGTATGCACCCGCTTACATGTTTTAAGCAAATTGTAGCAATAACAGACCAGGACCATCTGGGCCCCAATTATTAGCTGTATCTGACAATGACACTAAAAGGGACACATCTGATGATGAAAAATGTTGTGTTTGCAACAAGTTTCAACCAGAATAGTTGAAAAACTGCATATCTCTGGTTTTAACTAAATGGGCACAACGTAATATGGAAGCATGTGGGCACTGGACTCATTTAATTAACAGTATCAATAAAGGATGATAAGGAGGCAGGGAATTAATTTGTCCTTGTCATAAAAAAGAATAATGTGCCTTAATGTGTGCAACATGTACCGTAAATATGTTAGTTTTATCGTTATCAAATGTTTCAAAAAATTATATTGGTAAAAACATTTGGTTAACCCTGTACGTTAAAAAGTCACCGAAACAGGTACACGTCATCAGTTTGTGTGTACACAACTACTGCATTCAAACATGGCAGATAGAACTGATGTAAAAGCAAGAAATAAAAATATATTAATTACTCGATTTATTTAATACGGAAGCCGCTCGTCATATTTAAGGTCACCGAAACAGGGACTTCCTCGATACAGGTGTGGATCAAAGGCCGTTTGTGAAACTTCGCGTGCCACCCTCAACCCCAACCAACCCTACCATCTGAGAAGTTAGAACTTGTCTGTATTTGCATATCACCCAGAAAACAATTGAATGAGCCGCTACACTACAATTTGTCCCGGTTAAATGGCAAAAAAAAAAAAACTGTTGCCCCATCCCCCACACCCCTGAGCTCAAATCCTGGATCCGCCCCTGATATGTCATATCTAATGATGTCATAAGTGAGTGATGTGATGTCATCAAAAGTCACAAATGAGGGGTCAATGGATTAAAGACTATAGTGTGAAACTATTGTATCTTATACTGGGTACCAATAAGAAATAAAATTAAATGCGAAACTATTGTAACTCAAGAAATTCATCAGTCATTTTTGTTTTGTTTTACTTAAGTTTCACATCAAAGTTAACAATAAACAGACATTTGCTAAAACAACTCTATTTCCATTCAAAGTATATAAATAAAAGTGAGTTACAATATCTTCTGTGAAGACCTTAGACATTGTTTACGTAAGGCTATTGTAAGTGATTCAGCTCAGTTACAATAGTTTCGCATTTATTTTTAAAAAAAAACTGCATTAGATACAATAATATGACATATTTTATTTTTCTCACCCGAATTTTAGAATTAGCTCCAATATGTTGTGGTGTTATAAAGGGCTGGTATCTGATATGGATTATGTAAAAAAATCAATTTCGGGGGGGAAAAAAGTGAGTTACAATAATCTAATTTCGCGTTAAGCCCTCGATATATAGCGAGTTAAGGGTTAAAAGTGTTAATTCTTGTAATAATTTTAGTAAAATAATGCAATTATATTGTGTTTTACAAGCTCAACATTACACACAGTGGTATAACTGCCAAATCTATCAGTTATAATACGGCTGAAATATACCGGCAGTTATTGCACGGTTTAGGCTTAGGCCTTCAGGTCTATGAAAATTATATCATAAGCAGGAACCAAGGAAACCCATTAGAGCTATGGTACAATTATCGCTTAACCATTTATTCTTTTAATGAACCAATAGAAATATGTTTTATTTGTTTAGTAACATATTTATTTCCAGAATCTTAACACGTTTCTGATATAAAGAGATGAAAAGTCCAGGTGTTTACATTTTAATACCACAACAGTTGAGCATATATCAGTGGCTGTCAAGTGAAATGTGTATGTGCTGGCCATATAATTGCTTCAATTATCAGCTTGTCAACTTGTATTGATTTAATCTAAGCATATGGGAAAATGTCAGTGCATATTATAATTAATGTAATGTTCTCTGCTACTATGGGTCAGTTCAGTGGCTGGAAGTTAACAAGAATAATGTCCAGTGAGTTTAGATATGAAATCTGTAACACTGTACTTCACAATGTTATATTGTTAAATGTAATCAAATTCGGAGATGGTATATGTATTGTGAAATTTGGAGACAGTACATGTATTTAAGAGACCACTGACCTTGACATAGGGTCAGTTTGTGGCTGAAAGTTATTGGAATAAGAACAATGACCAGTGATGATATATATGAAATTTGAACACTTTACTCTATAGGACAGAAAAGTAAAATAATTTAACACACATTTTAACACATTTTTTTGAAGACTGTACTTGTATTTAAGTGGCAGTGACCATGGTCAGTTGGAAAGCTGGAAGTTATTGGCATCAAGAAGGACAATGACAAGGAGGTTATATATAAAATTTGAACACTCTGCTCCAAAGAACAAAAAAAGTTATAAAAATTTAACGCACTTTAACACATTTTTTTAGGAGACGGTACATGTATTTAAGAGGCAACTGACCTTGACCCAGGGTCAGTCCAAGGCTGATAGTTACTGTAATAAGAAGAACGATAACCTTTGAGAATACATATGAAATAAGAACACTCTACTCCAAAGGACAACCAGTAATAAGAACTTTGACGCAAATTGTGCGCAAACTTTAACGCTGACATATTGCATTATAACTTTCTTGTCCTTGGGAGTAGAATGTTCAAATTTCATATATAACCTCCTGGTCATTGTCCTTCTTAATGCCAATAACTTCCAGCCCCCACCCCCAAATGACCCTGGGTCGGAGTCAAGGTCACTTTAATACATGTACTGTCAATATTTGCGTTAAAATTTGCGTGACGGTACTTAAATGACATTGACTCGGACCCAGGGTCAGTTGGAGGGCTGGAGGTCTACTCCCAAGGACAAACTTTGGACAAAAAAGACGCCGTCGATCCCGCCAACATTAGCGGCACCTGTCTCGCATTTTTTCAAAAAATGATCCCAATAGTCTTCGCACAACAGTATTTGATATTGTTTACCTACAGCATTATACTCATTATTTCCTTGGCCTACAGCATTGCTCTCATTGTTTCATTTGCCTGTAACAATTGTCTCAATATTTTCTTGGTCTATAGCGTTGTTCTCATTATTTCCTTGCCCTATAGCATTGTTCTAATTATTTCCTTGGCCTATAGCAGTGTTCTCACTGTTTCATTTGCCTATAACAAATGCCTCATTATTTCCTTGATCTATAGCGTTGTTCTTATTATTTCCTTCCCCTATAGCATTCCTCTCATTATTTCCTTGGACTACATCATTGTTCTCATTTTCTGGGCATATAACTTCACTTAGGAATGAATTATTGATCTTACATTTCCTGTGTAGCTAGCTTATACGAAAAGGAAGCCTGGGATTGCTTTCAAGGGTCAATGTTACTGTTACTAATAACAGAAACTCGGTTTCTGCTCATAACTGTATTTAGGAACAAGTTTTCCATGGGGTATTTTAACAAAACTTTACCAAAAGGTGCGGCACATGGAAAAGGAGCATGGGATTCCTTTTCAGGTCATTTGGTACAAGGTCAAGTCACTGTTACTATGAATAGAAAATTAAATTCCGATCAATAACTTCAGTTTTCCTTGAGGGATTTTAACGAAACTTTACCCTAGCCTAGAGAAAAGAATCTTGGGATTGCTATTCTGGTCCACGGTGAATGTCACTTTTACTTTAAATAGAAAATTGGTTTCCGATCAATTGCTTT
Organism: Cyrtodaria siliqua; assembly: GCA_037043455.1. Lineage (NCBI taxonomy): Eukaryota > Metazoa > Mollusca > Bivalvia > Adapedonta > Hiatellidae > Cyrtodaria > Cyrtodaria siliqua. The sequence continues at coordinate 152,789 of JAWPHD010004405.1, read as the reverse complement.
TGTTGCCCTTGAGGGATACGAAACTTTACCAAAATATCTGATGAAAAATGAAGGCCCTAAAGTCTTAACTAGGCAAAATAGAGCATTTTTAACTAAATCAAAGGCTATAACTCCGCTATTACTAGTCCGATCTGCCTGATTTTGAAACATTTCCGAGCTTTTATTGATATTAACAATCTGTTAAAGTGTGGTAAAGATCGGATGAAAAATGAAGGCTCTGTTGTCTTAACGAGGGCCCCTGGCCAGTAGAGCTATCAATCGTAAATTCTCAACAAGAGGCCCAGGAGGGCCTGTATTACTCTACTGGCTATATTGATGGGGAACACGACAACATGCGCAACTAGGCTTGGTACTGATAGTTCCTGCCAAGTTTCACTGAAATCCAGCCACGCGTTCAGAAAATTTGTCTAGATAAAGTCTGTGTATAAAAAGTAAGTAGTGTTTGTTTATTATAGTGTCACCCCTATTGAAAGGGCCTGTCAATTTGACTTATGAGACACCTTTGCTTCCCGATTCCTATTCTTTAATGCCAGGCACCAGGCAGGTAGGCAATCGGTAACCGTTATTTAACTAGCTGGCGGCTCACCAACCGGTCTCTCTTCAGTAACAAGCCCGCCTTTGACGGGACTCGAACCTTCAACCTCCGGATTACGAGGCGGATGCCTTAACCACTAGACCACCGTAACTCCGGTATATATTAGGCCATAACGCATTCAACCAGAACACAGCGGTGATAGGTGCAGCTAGGATTGGTACTCCTCATCCCTGCCAGAATTTGTTCAAATTCGGCCAGGAGTTCAGAAGAGACTAGTCTGGTTAAAGTTTGTGTATCAAAACCGTTAAAGGGTTGGTTATAAATCCGCAAAAATCATCCAACCGGAACACGGCGATGACATGCACAACTAGGCCTGGTACTGATCATCCCTGCAAAGTTTCACTGAATCCGGTCAGGGGTTCAGGAGAACGAGTCCGTACACAGTGTGTGTATTAAAACCTTTAAATGGCCTTAACTCAGCCAAATATATTTCACCCGAAATACGGTGATAACATGCATAACTAGGCTTGGTACTGATCGTCCCTGCAAAGTTTCTTTCAAATCCAGCCAAGAGAAATAGTCCAGATAAAATTTGTGTATTAAAAATCTTTAAAGGGCCATAACTCGGCCAAACATCATCTGGCCAAAGGAAAGCCCTATCGTCTTAATGAGGCAAAATATAGCACTTATAACTCAAGGGCCGTAACTCCGGTGTTACTAAAACGATTTGGCTGGTTTTCAAACTTGCCTGAGCTTACATTGATGTAAGTTTGGTAAATGTCAAATAAATGAAGGTGCTAGCATGTTCACAAGGCATGATATGGCATTTTTCATCAAACAAGGGACATAACTTTGCTGTTATTCCTTTAATTTGGCTGTTTTAGAACATGTCCCGAGTTTTCATTGATAACACAATCAGTGTACGTTTGGTAAAGATCACATAATAAATGAAGGTGATAGAGTTTTCACAAGGCAGAAAATGGTATTTTTAAGTAAAAAACAAGGGCCATAACTCCGGTGTTACTGATCCAATTTGTTGGTTTTCAAACATGTCCGAGCTTTCATTGATATTAACAATCTGTGCCAATTTGGTAAAGATCACATAATAAATGAAGGTGCTAGAGAGTTCACAAGGCAAAACAAGGGCCACAACTCTGCTGTTACTAATCCCAGTTGGCTGGTTTTCCATTTGGCTGGTTTTCGAACTTGCCCGAGCTTTAATTGATATTAACAATATGTGCAAGTTTGGTAAAGACCAAATAATAAATGAAGGTGCTAGTGTTCACAAGACAGAATATGGCATTTTTCAGCAAAACAACGGCCATAACTAGAGTGAAATTAATCTGATCCTGCTGGTTTTTGGATTTGTCCAAGCTTTCATTGGTATAAAGACACTGGCAAAGTTTCATAAAGATCTGATTAATAATGAAGGACAGAAGGACGACTGACAACTCGTCATCCCATAAGCTGTGTTGGCCTTCGGCAGTAGAGCTAAAAAATCAAAGGGCAATAACTCTGCATTATAGGTGTGATGTGGCTGGTTATCGCACTTGGCTGAGATATTATGCCTATAAACATTATCATCAAGTTTCATCAAGATTGGATTATAAATGTGAAACTTATTGAGTGGAAACAGCAACAAGAGGCCCAAGAGGGCCTGTGGACGCTCTACTGGCTAAACATAAAGTTTATGTATAATATCATTCAACCGGAACATGGCGACTAGGCTTAGTATTGATCATCCCTGCCAAGTTTTGTCGAAATCCAGCCAGATGTTCAGGAGAACTAGTCTGTACGAAGTTAGTGTATTGAAACCTTTAAGGAGTCATATAACTCTGCCAAAATTCATTCAACCACAACACAGCAATGATAGGTGCAACTAGGCTTGGTACTGATCATCCCCACCAAGATTCGCTGAAATCCGCCTAGGAGTTCAGAAAAGACTAATCTAAGTTTGTCTATTAAAACCTTTAAAGGGCCATTACTCTGCCAAAGATCATGCAACCGGAATATGGCATGACTAGGCTTGATACTGATCATCCTTGTCAAGTTCAGCTGAAATCCAGCCAGGGGTTCAGGAGAATTAGCCCGGAAAATGTTTGTGCATCAAAAACCTTTAAAGGGCCATGACTCTGCCAAAAATATGTAAACTCGAATGCGACGATAATATGCACAACTAGGCTTGGTGCTGATCATCCCTGTAAAGTTTCGTTGAAATCTGGCGAGGGGCTCAGGAGAGCTAATCCGGACAAAGTTTGTGTATTAAAACCTTTAAAGGGCCATAACTCTGCCAAAAATCATTCAACCGGAACACGGCGACGATTTCCACAACTAGACCTGGAACTGATCATCTCTAAAAAGTTTCGTTTAAATCTGGCCAGGGGTTCAGGAGAACTAATCTGGACAAAGTATGTGTATTAAAACCTTTAATGGGACTTAACTCTGCCAAAATCATTCAACCGGAACACGGTGTTGATAGGTACAACTAGGCTTGGAACTGATCATCCCTGAAAAGTTTCACTGAAATCCGTCGGAAGAAGGCCCTTTCGTCTTACTGAGGCCAAAATATAGCATTTTTCAGAAAATCAAGGGCCATAACTCCTGTGTAAATGGTCCAATCTGTCTGTTTTTCAAACTTTTCGGAGCTTTCATTGATATTAACAATCTAATAAAGTTTGGTAAAGATCTGATGAAAAATGAAGGCCCTATTGTCTCGAGGCAAAATATAGCATTTTTAACTAAATCAAGGGCCATAACTCTGCTGTTACTGGTCAGATCTGGCTGGTTTTCGATCTTGTCCAAGCTTTCATTGATATTAACAATCTGGTACAGTGTGGTAAAGTTCGGATGAAAAATGAAGGCCCTATCGTCTTGAGGCAAAATATAGCATTTTTAACTAAATCAAGGGCCATAACTCCGCTGTTACTGGTCCGATCTGGCCGGTTGTCGAACTTATCCGAGCTTTCATTGATATTAACAATTTGGTAAAGTTTGGAAAGATCAGATGAAAAATGAAGGCCCTATCGTCTTAACGAGGCAAAATATAGCATTTTTGTCTAAATCAAGGGCCACAACTCCGCTGTTACTGGTCCGATATGGCTAGTTTTCAAACTTGTTCGAGCTTTCAGCGACATTAACAATCTGATTAGGTTTGGTAAAGATCGGATGAACAATGAAGCCCCTATTGTCTTAACGTGGCAAAATATAGCATTTTTAACTAAATCAAGGGCCATAACTCCGCTGTTACTATTCCGATATGGCTGGTTTTCGAACTTGTCCGAGCTTTCATTGATATTAACAATGTGGTAAAATTTGGATGAAAAATGAAGGCTCTATCGTCTTAACGAGGCAAAATATATCAATATAGCATTTTTAACTAATCAAGGACCATAACTCCGCTGTTACTGGTCCGATCTGGCTGGTTTTCGAACTTGTCCGAGTTTTCATTGATATTAACAATGTGGTAAAGTTTGGTAAAGATAGAATGAAAAATGAAGGCCCTATCCTCTTAACGAGGCAAAATATAGCAATATAGCATTTTTAACTAAATCAAGGGCCATAACTCTGCTGTTACTGGTCCGATCTGGCGGGTTTTCGAATTTTTGTCCGAGCTTTCATTGATACTAACAATATGTTATAGTTTGGTAAAGTTCAAATGAAAAATGAAGGCCCTATCGTCTTAACGCGGTAAAAGTTAACGGACGGACGACGGATAACTCGCCATCCCATAAGCTCTGCTGGCCCTTGGCCAGTAGAGCTAAAAATTATCAGTTTTCAAAAATCAAAGGCCCATAACTATGGTGTTTCTAGAGCAATAGCGTTGGCATTTTGTCCAAGGTCCATCAAGATTGGATTAAAATTACTCCAGTTATGGAACGGACACCATCAATTTTCAACAATCCATGGGCCATAACTCCGGTGTTTCACAGGAGTGGTAATCGAATTTAAGCGAGCTATTGTGGCCAGAAACATTGTGTTCAGGTTTAACCAATTACTCCAGTTATGGAGCAGACACGGTCAATTTTGTCAATGTTCAACAACCCAAGGGCCATAACTCCTGTGTTTCTTGAGCAATAGTGTTGGTTATCAAACTTGACCGAGCTATTGTGGCCATAAACATTGTATCCAAGTTTCATCAAAAAAGGATTAACATTAACAACAAATAGGCTAAACAAACTGACAAGTTTTTCAAATGTGTCCATTCAGAAATAAAAACAACTGACAGCCTGGAAGTATGAATAACAAACAGAGGCAATGGAACATGCCTTGTCCATGATGATAGAGCAGGAATAATTGTAAATTGGCAGAATTTTAGGTAACGTGGGAGCGCTAAAATAAAATGAAACCTATGGCTGAGCGCTCATTCATCATTGCGCTACGCCTAGAATCTTAAAACAAGAAGAACACGGCCTGCAAGTCGAGCACTTGGGTGAAGTAGTCCAGATTGGACTATATCCCACGAGATATTTGTTCCTTATATACTTTTGTATTTAAATGAAATAATGTCATTAACTGGAGACTAGATGTGCAGGTATCATATTTAATATTTTTAGTCACTTGCTAAAAAAAGCAAGTGCGAAGGTTTTCTACTTGTTATTTTAATCGAGCTACTTGCATTAACAATGTAATTAAAACGGCCAATCATGTTGGAAGGATTGCTATACATGTACATAATGACATTTTCACACTCGGCTAGATGCAGGAATGTTATAATGTATAATTATACTTACTTTTATTATATACTTTCCAGTGAAATAGTGGATTTTGTGATTAAAATCAAACCTTATATTCAGTTTATATTCATATGTAAAAATATATTATTTCACTCAAAATGACGTCATACGTTGTTTACGTTGTCGACGTTAAAGACATCATTGTTTTGGCACACATTAGATTTTTTCTGCATAAATTTCCAGGTTGGGAGTATATAATAAATAGAATATTTGTTTGTTTGTCGTGAATATGGGATTTATTTTCCTCTCGAAGTGACAAAACTCAAATATTTTCACTCGTTCTAAAGCACTCGTGAAAATATAAGTTTTTTCACTTCTCGATGAAAATAAATCCTATATTTACTCGAAACAAACAAATACCCTCTATATATCCACCTATTTAACAAAGTTAGATAAATATGTTCAGTGAATAAACCTAGTGGGTTTCTTTTATTGATACCTGAAAAATTTAGCCAGTGCTAATACTCTCTACTTGCAATCTGCAAAAACTTGCATTTAGCAAGTAAATTAGTGTTAAATTTGAATCCTGATGTGACCTATATTTTATCCAAATTAGTAGGTCACAACGACCCAAAATTTTGCAAGTGATGTTAGATGCATAAAAGAAACATTCTGGAAGAGCATTTTGCCCACTGCGCTAAATTTTGACTGCAAAATCAACATTCCTTATAGTATGTTTATTTTGGTACATTTGAAATACACTGTAGAATATTTTCAACTGAAAGGGCTACAAGGATGCATTGATTTTGGGATCATCATCGTCCACTCCAGACCTACTTTAAACCAAGGTTCATAGTTTCGTCGGTGTGTTCTTGGGCAAGACACTTTCCCTTAGCCTCGTCCGTCGAATGGGGACGTAAACCGGGCGGTCCCGTGTATCGGTCTATCCTCCGAGCACGTTAAAGAACCATAGGAAGCTATTCGATAATAAGAGTAGGGCACGGTTCCCGGATTCCTATGTACACTCAGTACATTTGAAAACGCACATCTTTTTGCTGATGAAATTTATTATGATCCCATAAAGCTACAACAACAAAATTTTGTAGTATTCATATATCATCTTAATTTTATTCATTTGCCAAATTTCATCAATATCGTACAGCAAATTCATGTATTTTTACTTATTCAAAGTTACCCACTTCATAAAACAAAGTCACAAAGTTAATATCGCGTGTGACCACCTCGAGCGTTTAACAATGCCTGGCACCTTCGCTCGAGTGGTCAGACGCGATATTAACTTTGTGACTTTGGTTTATGAAGTGGGTATTAAACTTTGAATAAGTAAAAAATACATGAATTTTCTGTACGATATGAATAAAATAAAGATGATATATGAATACATGTACTACAAAATTTTGTTGTTGTAGCTTTATGGGATCATAATAAATTTCATCAGCAAAAAGATGTGCGTTTTCAAATGTACTGAGTGTATCCTTCCCCTCTCTCTGGGGCGGCTCTAAATAACCTATACTGTGTTGATGAGCCGTTGAACAACATTCAGTTCAGTTCATTTCTCTCTATGACATCAAACACAAGTCCATTCAATCCAATATAACAATTTTAATGAGTATGTCCCTGACATAATATATTATAACAATGTCCTCCAATATTTTTACAAGTTTAACTTTTTTAATATCTCCCTCCCATGACTCCAGGATTTCCCTTCCCTGGATGACAGGTTTCTCCTGGATTCCCTCCCCTGACTGCCAGCTTTATGATGGTCTCCCTTCCCTGGATGACAGCTTTCTTTCTGTCTCTTTGTTGCTGGTAGACAGCTTTTTTGGCACCTCCTTCTCCTGTTCAACAGTTTCTTTACTGTCTGAACTAACTTGCTTCGGCTTGCTCCTAAATGTCTTCCATGGGTCAGTGTTTTTTTCCATCATACGCATATCTTTTAACCAAGTATCATAATATTCAATAAAATCCATATATGCCTTGTTGAATGTATCTGACTGACAATAATGCTTCACCTCTAAACCCCGGTCCTGAAAATGGTAAAACACTTAATGAGAGTGGATGCAGAAACTTGTCTGTGAAGAGTAAATCAAAATAAGTTTACACATGCTTTGCTACGTTTAATTGTTGGCATCTATTATCATGTGTCTAATTTGTAGGTAGTTTCATGAGTTCAGTCTGGACAATAAAAAATAAACACAAAATTAAATTTAACTAGAAATGTGTCCATATCCATTTTCAGGAGATTCTGTAGATCTATGTAAAACTCTGACCTCCGTGGCAGAGCCCAATTTGTCACATGTGTCTCCATTTGAAACTAGAAGTGTGTTCCGCGGAACACGTGTGTCGCCTGTCCGCGCTTTGTCAGTATAACAAGGTTTTCTGAACCTAGATGAATGACCTTGACAAACTGGCCTAAGTTTTCGTGAAGAAAAAATGAGTATTTAACTCACATAATGACCTTCAGTGTGACCTTGACCTTTATATTTTAGTATGGTCATGCTGACGTTGTCATGATGAGTATATATTGAAAGTTTGATGAAGAAATCTCATGAAATGAGAAAGTTATAGCCAATGTTAAGTTTTCGAGAAGAAAAAAAAGTATTTAACCAATATAATGACCTTCAGTGTGACCTTGACCTTTATATTTTAGTATGGTCATGTCGACGTTGTCATGATGGGTATATATTGCAAGTTTGATGAAGAAATATCAAGAAATGAAAAAGTTATAGCCAATGTTAAGTTTTCGTGAAGAAAAAAAAAAGTATTTAACCAATATATAGACCTTCATGTGACCTTGACCTTTATATTTTAGTATGTCATGTCGAAGTTGTCATGATGAGTATATATTGAAAGTTTGATGAAGAAATATCAAGAAATGAGGAAGTTATAGCCAACGTAAATTTTAAGTGTAGAACAAAATGAGTATTTAACCCTATTAATGACCTTCAGTGTGACCTTGACCTTTATATTTTATTATGTCATGTCGACGTTGTCATGATGAGTATATATTGATTGATTGAATTGGATTTTATAGTTGCACCAACAGCTAAGGTCATATGGCGACTTTCCAGCTTCCACTGGTGGAGGAAGACCCTAGGTGCCCCTCCGGGCACCTGGGTAGAACCACCGACGTTCCGCAAGCCAGCTGGATAGCTTCCTCACATAAAGATTCCTAGGGAGTATATATTGAAAGTCTGATGAAGAAATGAGAAAGTTGAAGCCAACGTAAAGTTTTTTGTGTAGAAAAAAATGCGTCTTCAACCCTATTAATGACCTTTAGTGTGACCTTGACCATTATATTTTAGTATGTCATGTTGACGTTGTCATGAAGGTATATATTGAAAGTTTGATGAAGGTATATCGAGAAATGAGAAAGTTATAGCCAACGTTAAGTTATCGTGACAATATATGAGAGTTCTATCTATGCCTTGTGGTTCCAGAGATAATTCTTCTTTCGCCATACCCCCCACCCCCCCACCCCACCCCCCAATTTTGATACAAGTGTCACAATTTGAAGAAACATGGTAGTATACCATAACCTTAAACTAAACAACCATCACACTGAAGGTATCACACATATCACAAACAGCTGGTTTGCCTAACTTTTGTTTAGCTAATAACGGACAGAAGTTACCTTTTTGGCAATAATATTCCTGGAATTTCTGATTGTATTCTCTATGCCCCGAATGAACAATTCATCAGGTTTGATATCCAACTTTTTCATCGTCTCCAACAGGTCCCTTTTGTACGCGAAGTTCAAGTGGCTTGCGTAAAGAAGGCTTCCCATAATCACTAATGAAGGCATCAGGTCAGCTTTCTGGATATAAAAAAAAAATATATATATATATTAATTAAATGTTAAAAAAAACAAAAACAAAAAAACTGTGAGTTAATATTGGGTATAATTAACATGAAACGTTAACTGATTTGACCATATCTTTCAAGCAAACACTGGCGTGGCGCTGTCAGTAGCGCGGCGGATTTGTAACCGGAGGCCCCGGGTTCAATCCTCCATGGTGCCACTGAGTTCCGTCGGTGTGTTCTTGGGCAAGACACTTTTCCTTAGCCTCGTCCGTCGGATGGGAACGTAAACCGGGCGGTCCCGATAATAAGAGTAGGGCAGGTTCCCGGATTCCTATGTATCCTTCCCCTTTTTCTGGGGCGGCTCTAAATAACCTGTACTGTGTTGATGAGCCGTTAAACAACATTCAATTCAATTCAAGCAAACACTTGGAATCTATTCAACTAAAACACAATTATTATGCAAGTTATTCAATAAATGGGACACCTGCATATAAAGGAAGACTTTCATAAGCATGTGTGTGTATGTTGAATATTGAAAGTTTGTGGACCAAAGTGTTCACCTGACTGCTGCTTAATAAAATATTAAAAAATGTTACTTAACTTTTACAGTAATTATCTTCTATTTTAAAACAATTTTGTACTTTTTAACTTACTTCAATGATTTTATCTGTAGCATTTGCAAAGGCCATGTGATAATAAAAAGGGACATCAAAATAATCATAACTGCGTGGATGGTCTCCCTTAGATGTAAACACAAGTGTAAGGCCCTAAGATCATGTACGTGCTTGACAGTATTTAATATTTCCTGAATTGTTTTTTATTTTATTTTTAGTTGAAATTGAGAGTAAATGTAATAGAAAGACTCATATCAGCCTTATCATATATAAATTTTTGATTACATAACTTCATGGGCAAATAAATGTTGTTTTTTGTAAACTCAACTATAATCTACCTAAACATTTATTCTGTGCTATGCTAATTTCCAAGAAATGCAATATCATATATCGGTAGTGGTTAAAGTTGAATGTGTCACATAAAATGAAAAATATCGATAAAAACATGAACCAAAACATTCATTTTTCATTATTTTAAGCTTAATAAACTGTTACTGTAAAACTAATAGTGCAAAATGCATTGGCCTTAATATTTAGATTGTACACAAATGATGGCACAACCTTTGACTTTGCTTTGATGGCTGCAAATCTCGCATGAGGGCACTGTCGTAGGAGAGGTCGATATTTAAATGTCACCCACAAACTTATAATCTCCACAACCTCAAGATATTCAACGGTATGTATGTATGTTAACTTAATTATCACATAGCTGTTCCCTTACTTACATTTATTTTTATTTTTTGTTTAGTGTCATCCTTGTTACATTTCCCTTGGTGAGAGGTGAAAGACTGTTCTTTTTGGGGTAAATCAGTCAAAGACGCCATTACCGCATAATTATGGCCATACACATTTGGAGCGTTAACGCTGAAAACGAAACACCCATACTCACAAAACATAGCTGCTGAGAGGTGGAACTCTATTGTTTTTAGGGTGTCAGCAGGTTAAAAGTCAAGGTTAAAGGTCAAGGTCGATATGACCTCATGGGGCAAGATGCATTCTGGTGAAAACTTTGAAAGTGTAACACATACTCAAAACTTCATAGGTACATTGCCCTCTGTCTAAGGAAAAACCCTTCTGCTTTTGAGGTTAAAATATACATAGCACCACAGGAAGGCACTTTTGAAATTGAACACCTACAATTAGATGCAAATTGAGTTTAAAGAACAAGATTTTGGAAAATAAGGTTCACCCATGGATGTTTATTAAATTGCCTCCTTCGAGTCCTGGGTATGTTTTAATGGAATAGCCCAGACTTTTTAAATAACAATGTGAAGATAGCATAACTTACCAACATCATGTCTAAAAGTTCAAGTCCCTCTACACGCCGGTTGCAGAGTAAAGCCAGATTATTGTACGTCCAATAGTTTGGTACCAAATCATACTCACTGATATAGTCCATCACTTTCTGGAAGTCAAATCAGATACTATATATAGAATTATGGGTGTGTGTATACCACATTTATCAATCAGGGGTATTAGTTGTTTAAGTTATTTTTGAAATAACCAAAAAACGGGATATTTTCAAGAACAAAATTATTTCCCTTTTGACACAGAGTAAGAGTTATTCCTCTTACTACTGGTAAAATAACTTATTTAGGATACTTTCATGAAAAATGATTTCCTTGTACTAAAACTAGTTACTGCAGTAATAGAGCCCAAGCAATAAATTCTTTCAAAATAAAACTTGACCAGCTAATTGAATAATGATGGCACCATCAGGCATGGTTACCTTTGGGACAAATAATTTTCAATTTTGTTACATAACATGTACCATCTTTAAAATCCCGCTCCCGCCAACAATAGGTAAATTTTGTAACACAAAACCGTCCTTTCAAACTCTGTCCATGTGTTGGGGTTATAAAATAATGCATATATGCAAATTCAAGGCCTATATTTAGTAGTGGTGTGGACTGTGTGTGTAAATCATCGGGTGCCTGTCGGCGGGTGTATAAGCCAATAAATAAAATAACTACAACTGAGTATGCGTAAAATGAATTTAGAGTTGGTAACTCATAATTCGAAGCATGATATGGCTATTTTTCCCCTGGCCGATTGAGGTGGGTATATTATAAAGTTCAAATTTGCAACATTTTAAGTTACATATATACCTTATGGTCAGTAAGCTTAGAATCAGTTTACATTTGTTGTAAAATGTACATGTTGTTGGCAGGATCGTTACTTTAAAATCTTGCGTAAAACATTGTGCATAAGAAGTAATGGCAAATTAGTTAATGACAAGGGTAAAAGAACCAGTGGAAAATATCACATGTTACAGGAAAATTCTGGTTTTGATAGAAAACAGATTTAAAAATAGATGAAAATGAATGCATAGCTTAAAAATAACTTATTGCAGTTATTTTGAAAAATAACACCCAACACTGTAATAACCTAAACAAGTTAGTATTTCAAAAAAATAACAAATAAGTTACACCTTGGACTGTTTATTATAACTAACAAACAGGGTGATAAGTTGCTTCTGCAGACAGTTTATATAGTATTATTAGAAAATAATTTTGTGTACAAAACTGTTGATTTTTTTTAATTTTCTATAAAAGCAAATTAGATGTATTTTTCTTTTTTTGTAAATGAAAGGCATACTGTTTTAGCATATTATTAAATGGAAAACATGATTCATTTTGCTCATCAATGTCTCATTTTGATTTATCTATTAGCTCTTTTACTTAAAACACATTCAACATTCATATCACATTTTTGCTATTATCTAAAGAGCTGTTATTTATAATTAATATGTTAATGGTGCATTAAATAAAACTGAACTTTGAAATTTAGTTACTGTAACTTATTTATCAAATAACCTATGGTATGGGAGTGCAATATAGCCATGATATAAATATCATAACACTAACTAGTGTAATAATATGCAAATAAGACTGAATCGTTGCTCGGTCTTTTTCTAATTCAAATCACAGGGTTCTAAACTTTGCATAGACGGTCAAGGTCACACGGGAATGTCATTTGAATTGCAATTAACTTTGGTTTACTTTAACCAGTGGTGGCCACCTTGGTTGACCTGTGGCAACCAAAAACATAAAATTGAAAGGGAACCACCTAAGGAACAATGTGGCCAAATTTCAGTAAAATTCACTTCGAGTTGTTAAAAGGAGATGTTATTTTTGAAAAATTGACATCACTTCAAATGACGGATGGACAACCGATGTAGTACCATGGTATATGTTCGGAAGGCACTTGGCTAGTAGAACTACAGAAGTATTCAAGATTAAACTGTAATCACTTACTCTGGCCTCAACTTTGTCGAACCTTTTACATCTCTTATGCATGAGATGGTTGAAGAAGTCGATGTCTGGCATTACTTGAGCCATTTCCATTTCATGCAGGACCCTATCTTCCCACTCTGCTGGCACACTCAATACAAGTTCAGTGAAGGTCACTATGTCAGGCTTGACACCACTCGACTCTAGGGTGGCCAAAAACTGGCTTAAGCCACCCAGAAGAGCGAATCTGTCTTCTCTAGATGCTATTCTTTTGATGGACAAAATGTTAGACAAATTTTCATTAGGATCCAAGATGTTTGGCAGATTTGTCTGAATTTGATTTACTGTATCTAATTGCCTGGGACTTTGCTGATCGACCAAATCATTTGAAGAAGGAAAGAAAACATTTTTGTCTAGCTGCCACCATTCCAAGGTCTCATCAAGAGTTGTCAGGCCAGTTTTATCTAGTTGGTCTGTACTTTCAGACTTACTGCTTAAAAGTTCTTTGCTTTGATCTAAAATCTCATGTGCGACAACTGACGTTTCTGAACTAAACTGACCGTCATTTTCATTCATCTCAGCATTGATTTCATCACTGACTTCATCATCATGTTCAACATATTTTGACAGAAAATCATCCAACTTTTTGAATGAATTAAGCTGTTTGTTTGTATTCTTCCTACTTCTTTCTTTCATTTTACCATTTTTGGTAATTACTTCTGTTGCTTCTATCTTCATCACAGACTCTTTACCTGACACTAGTTTGTCTCCTGTTTTGTTCTGACCTGGACCTGGTTCGAGAAGCTGATTTACAAGTTTAGGGTCACCAACACCACACTCATTAACTGCTCGTAGAAGAATGTTATATGCCGTTAATCTCGGCTTGATTCTCATCTTGACGCAATTTCTCCAACCCTGAATGATTACGAGAGAAAATAGGTTTAAATGCAATCGCGCAAGTGATTCCTGTTTTTTCTGCGAATTCACACGCTTTACCACTTGGTTGCTGTTCCTCTGAAGATGTACTCCTAGGGTAAGGATGCATGTATAAAGGTATATAACAGATGGAAACTGTGCTCTACAAGAAGTTAGTTTAATGAAAACATGGACATAAGTTCTGTCCAAGCATCTGTGTCATAAGTTCTGGCCAAACTGATGACAAAAGTTCTGACCACACATCTATGACATACGTTCTGACCAACCATTCATGAAATAAGTTTTGACCAACCATCCATGACAAAAGTTCTGACCACACATCTATGACAAACGTTCTGACCAACCATTCATGAAATAAGTTATGACCAACCATCCATGACAAAAGTTCTGACCAAACATCTATTACATACGTTCTGACCAACCATTCATTAAATAAGTTTTAACCAACCATCCATGACAAAAGTTCTGACCAAACATCTATGACATACATTCTGACCAACCAATTATGAGAGAAGTTCTGACCAACCATTCATGAAATACATTCTGACCAACCATTTATGAAATAAGTTCTGACCAACCATCCATGACAAACATTCTGAAAACACATCTATGACATACGTTCTGACCAACCATTCATGAAATAAGTTCTGACCAACCATTCATGAAATAAGTTCTGACCAATCATTCATGAAATATGTCTGACCAACCATCCATGACAAACGTTCTGACCAAACATATATGACATACATTCTGAGCAACCATTCATGACATAAGTTCTGGCCAAACTGATGACAAAATTTCTGACCAAACATCTATGACATATGTTCTGACCAACCATTTATGAAATAAGTTCTGACCAACCATTCATGAAATAAGTTCTGACCAACCATCCATGACAAACGTTCTGACCAAACATCTATGACATACATTCTGATCAACCATTCATGAAATAAGTTCTGACCAACCATCTATGACATAAGTTTTGGCCAAACTGATGACAAACATTCTGACCAAACATCTATGACATACGTTCATGAAATAAATTCTGACCAACCATCCATGACCAACGTTCTGAAAACACATCTATGACATACGTTCTGACCAACCATTCATGAAAAAAGTTCTGACCAACAATCCATGACATAAGTTCTGGCCAAACTGATGACAAAAGTTCTGACCAAACATCTATGACATATGTTTGGACCAACCATTCATGAAATAAGTTCTGACCAACCATTCATGAAATAAGTTCTGACCAACCATTCATGAAATAAGTCTGACCAACCATCCATGACAAACTTTCTGACCAAACATATATGACATACATTCTGACCAACCATCCATGACATAAGTTCTGGCCAAACTGATGACAAAAGTTCTGATCAAACATCTATGACATATGTTCTGACCAACCTTTCATGAAATAAGTTCTGACCAACCATTCATGAAATAAGTTCTGACCAACCATTCATGACAAATGTTCTGACCAAACATTTATGACACATTCTGACCAACCATTCATGAAATAAGTTCCGACCAACCATCCATGACATAGGTTTTGGCCAAACTGATGACAAACATTCTGACCAAACATCTATGACAAACGTTCATGAAATAAATTCTGACCAACCATCCATGACAAAAGTTCTGACCACACATCTATGACAAACGTTCTGACCAACCATTCATGAAATAAGTTATGACCAACCATCCATGACAAAAGTTCTGACCATGAACATCTATTACATACGTTCTGACCAACCATTCATTAAATAAGTTTTAACCAACCATCCATGACAAAAGTTCTGACCAAACATCTATGACAAACATTCTGACCAACCAATTATGAGAGAAGTTCTGACCAACCATTCATGAAATACATTCTGACCAACCATTTATGAAATAAGTTCTGACCAACCATCCATGACAAACATTCTGAAAACACATCTATGACATACGTTCTGACCAACCATTCATGAAATAAGTTCTGACCAACCATTCATGAAATAAGTTCTGACCAATCATTCATGAAATATGTCTGACCAACCATCCATGACAAACGTTCTGACCAAACATATATGACATACATTCTGAGCAACCATTCATGACATAAGTTCTGGCCAAACTGATGACAAATTTCTGACCAAACATCTATGACATATGTTCTGACCAACCATTTATGAAATAAGTTCTGACCAACCATTCATGAAATAAGTTCTGACCAACCATCCATGACAAACGTTCTGACCAAACATCTATGACATACATTCTGATTAACCATTCATGAAATAAGTTCTGACCAACCATCTATGACATAAGTTTTGGCCAAACTGATGACAAACATTCTGACCAAACATCTACGACATACGTTCATGAAATAAATTCTGACCAACCATCCATGACCAACGTTCTGAAAACACATCTATGACATACGTTTTGACCAACCATTCATGAAAAAAGTTCTGACCAACCATTCATGAAATAAGTTCTGACCAATCATTCATGAAATATGTCTGACCAACCATCCATGACAAAAGTTTTGGCCAAACTGATGACAAACATTCTGACCAAACATCTATGACAAACGTTCATGAAATAAATTCTGACCAACCATCCATGACAAAAGTTCGGAAAACACATCTATAACATACGTTCTGACCAACCATTCATGAAATAAGTTCCGACCAACCATCAATGACATAAGTTCTGGCCAAACTGATGACAAACATTCTGACAAAACATCTATGACATAGGTTCATGAAATAAATTCTGACGAACCATCCATGACGCAAGTTCTGGAAAAACTGGTATGACATACATTTCAACAAACCATTCATGAAATATGTTCTGACCAACCATACATGCCATAAGTCTGGCCAAACAACCATGATATAAATTTTGGCCAAACTGGTATGACATACGTTCTGACCAACCATTCATGAAATAAGTTCTGGCCAACCATCCATCACATAAGTTTTGGCCAAAATGGTATGACATACGTTCTGACCAACCATTCATGAAATAAGTTCTGATCAACCATCCATGGCATAAGTTCTGACCAAGCCGGTATGACATACATTCTGACCAACCATTCATGACATAAGTTCTGGCCCACCAGCCATGACATAAGTTTCTGATATGGATATGTTCTAACCAATCATCAATGACACAAGTTTTGGCCAAACTAATATGGCATAAGTTCTGGCCAACCATCTATGACATAAGTTCATCTCAACCATATATGACAAAAGTTCTGACCAACCATCCATAACATAGTTTTATTGTTTACATATGAACTACCTTTAGCTGCAGTTAATGTGGTTTTATTTTTAATTCTATATGAAATAACGATTAATAAACAAATTTAGTATTACACCAATATATTCAATAGTGGAGAATACCTACCAATATCGCATGTCTAAACCCAGACTCTTTGTCAGACACACACGCATATAACAAAACGTTCAACAAATTTTCAGTCAGGTTCCTTCTGTACAGATGTGCGGCTTCGTCTGCCAAGCTGAACGCCATTTTCAGATCTCCACAACCCCCGAAAGCCGTGATCATGGCCATGTACGTGATGTAAGAGGGTTGGATCCTCTTCATAAGCATTCTTGTGTGCAGTTTTCTGGCACGTGATAGTCCATCCTCTGGCCAGGGCGATTTTGCACAAGCATTAAATAGACTGGTATAGGTCTGAGGATCAACTTGTAGGTTCCTCTTTATCATCTGCAACGATATTAAATAATAAAAGACCTCGGACTGAGGGTGTCTCGCCAACCATGACAAACGGCATATGAAATATTTTATTAAATTTGTGCTTAAATGATGTCCACCAAAGACAATACTTCATATAACATGTATGACCAAACAAATAAAAGTGAGGTAATTATAAGAAGTTAAGTTACTGAGGTTAAGCGTTTTAACCAGGGTGTAGTTTTGGGAATATAACGCAAAATATGACCTTGACCTTGGTATTTTTTGTCGTTCAGCGATGTCCACCAATGCCAACAATACATATGACCAAGTATCAAAGACATAAAGTGAGGCAATCACATAAAGTTAACTGAGGTTAAGTTACCTAACCAAGGTTAAGTTACCTAAGGTTAAGTTTGGGGAAAATAACGCAAAATATGACCCTGACCTTGGTATTTTTTGTCGTCTAGCGATGTCCACCAATGCCAACAATACATATGACCATTTATCAAAGACATAAAGTGAGACAATCACATAAAGTTAACTGAGGTTAAGGGACCTAACCAAGGTTAAGTTTGGGGAAAATAATGCAAAATTTGACCTTGACCTTGGTATTTATTGTCATCCAGTGATGTCCACCAATGCCAACAATACATATGACCAAGTATCAAAGACATAAAGTGAGACAGCCACATAAAGTTAACTGAGGTTAAGTTACCTAACCAAGGTTAAGTTTGGGGAAAATAACGCAATATATGACCTTGACCTTGGTAATATTTGTCGTTCAGTGATGTCCACCAATGCAAACAATACATATGACCAAGTTAAAAGAGATAAAGTGAGGCAATCACATTAAGTTATAAACTGAGGTTAAGTTACCTAACCATGGTTAAGTTTGGGGAAAATAAGCAAAGTACGACCTTGACCTTGGTAATTTGTGTCGTTCAGTAATGTCCACCAATGCCAACATTACATATGACCAAGTATCAAACAAAGAAAAGGTGCCAATCACATACAGTTAACTGAGGTTAACTTACCTAACCAAAGTTAAGTTACCTAACCATGGTTAAGTTTTGGGAAAATAACGCAAAATATGACCTTAAACTTGGTAATTTTGACATTATTTGATGTCCCTTGACCCAGCAAAGCATCTGACAAAGTTTCAGAAATATTCGAGCAGCGGTTGTTGAGATATAGTTGATTTAAGATGTGGCAGCCACCGCCGGAAAAGTGACTGCTATGTCTCGCTACCCACTATCGTGGGCGAGACAAAAATGACATCTCCTTAAAGATACTCAATCTTTATTTAAATTACAATATACAGATCTGCTTGAGTGAGTTATGTGAAACCATGCTAGTATTTGAGAAGTAATTCAAAGTTTACAGACACTGGCCATGTGATCTGCCATCACTACAATTTGTTCTTCAAACATTACAACTCGAAGGGTGTTCCACGGAACGAGTTATGAGCTAGGTCAGGTTGCAGGTTAAAAATTGTATGAGTGGGGGCATAACTCAGCCAAAATGAAAGTTAGAGTTACTGGACATGTGTAACGACATTCCTTCGGGTAAGATGAAAATGTTTATGAAGTTTCATGAACATGGCTCAAATATTTTTCAAGTTATGGCCAAGGTCAGATTGCAGGTTGAAGTGTGACGGATGAACGGACAACGACAAACAAAGTGATCAACAAGTGTCTGCCGTTTATGCAGGCGACACAAAAATATTGTAAAAATAAGTCATTAATAGGTCTCAATGAAAAATTATATGACTCCTCTGGTTGGTCAAATGTGACCACATAAACATAATATGAACTGACAATTTACTATATTGTCTTTCTTACAGTCCTTCCAGTGAAGTTTTGCCAAAATAAGGCGAGCCATTTTTTAGAATTTGTTTAAAGGGTTTTGATGTTGAAGAGAACTAAGTGACTTAGTTATTATTGTTAAGTTACTAAACAACTGAGTCAATGATTGAGAGAATTTGAAGTTAAGTAAAAGTCTTTAGATGCAAGATGGTACTGTAAAGGTACTACCAGTCTCCTTTCTTTAATAAGTGAAAATCAATATTAACTAGTTGTTTTTTCAGAAAACTATGTCTTAACTAGGTTGTGCAGTGGGGAACCGAGACACAAACACGATATGCACAACTTGACATCATACTGATGCTTTTTGCCAAGTTTCGTCAAAACCCAACAAGCCATTTAGGAGGAGTAGCGGCGCTAACATGAGGGGGGGGGGGGGGGGGGGGGGGGGGGGGGGGGGGGGGGGGGCAACATAGCTATATGTGTAAGAATTGACCAAAACAACAGCAATATGTTAAAAAAATAATTTAAAAAAAAAGTGGTGGGGTGTGGGGGGGGGGGTGGATGCAGGGGCGGGGAGCCCATGCACCAATATGGGTGAAGTATGATTGACTGAATGATTGAATTGGATTTTATAGTCGCACCAACAGCTAAGGTCATATGACGACTTTCCAGCTTCCATTGGTGGAGGAAGACCCCAGGTGACCCTCCGGGCAATTTTCGTGCACGGGCGGGCACCTGGGTAGAACCACCGACGTTCCGCAAGCCAGCTGGATAGGGTGAAGTATGAATAAGAGAATAAGATGCATAATGATAATATATATACAACAGCTTACATGCAAACCTTGATCTGCTTTAATTGCACATTTTATGGGCCATCACAATTTGGGTTGCATGGGAGCCCAGAATTTGCAGAAGACAAAATTACTTACGCAACCCATTACAACATACTTTTAGGAAACCAATTCCCAAAATTAGTTAGTTAGGACAACAATGTAAGAGATATAGAGCTGTAAACACAGCTTACACGCAAAATTCGATGTGAAATAGACACATTTTAAGGGCTATCAGAATGTGGGTTCCATGGGAGCCCAGGGGTTACAGGAACCAGAATTACTTAAGCAGCCCTAAGATAATGCTATAAGGAAGCCCATGGCCAAATTTGGTGGTGCTTGGATAAGAAATGTAATAGACATAGACTTGTAAACACAGCTTACACGCAAACCTTGACGTGGGATGCCGACGCCGGGGTGATTACATAAGCTCTCATATTCTTCGAATAGTCAGGCTGAAAAAATCAATGAGGTCAGTAAATATGTCAAGGTCTTTGTCATTTCTTGTCTGTAAGTATAAACATGTTGCTGCCATGTAGATGTTAGTGTTAAGTATCAAATATGTATGGCTGTTGTTGTGTAACTAAACTAAAAAAAAGTATGAAAAGCAAGTCAAGGTCATTCACACTGACCTACTTAGCGTTTGAATGTAAGTATGATTTTTGAAAGTTGTAATGCACTCAATTAGAAACTTGACTGTAACATTTTGATGTAAAATAACGAAGTGCAAAAGGTAGTTGAAGGTCATTCATTTTGACCTACTTCAGGCAGGAACATACTGTTGTCCTGTAGATGTGTAAGAATGACCTACTTCAGTAGGAACATACTGTTGTCCTGTAGATGTGTAAGAATGACCTACTTCAGTAGGAACATACTGTTGTCCTGTAGATGTGTAAGAATGACCTACTTCAGTAGGAACATACTGTTGTCCTGTAGATGTGTAAGAATGACCTACTTCAGGTAGGAACATACTGTTGTCCTGTAGATGTGTAAGAATGACCTACTTCAGGTAGGAACATACTGTTGTCCTGTAGATGTGTAAGAATGACCTACTTCAGGTAGGAACATACTGTTGTCCTGTAGATGTGTAAGAATGACCTACTTCAGGTAGGAACATAGTGTTGTCCTGTAGATTTGTAAGAATGACCTACTTCAGGTAGGAACATACTGTTGTCCTGTAGATGTGTAAAGCTTGAATCTCTAAAGCTTCTGGTGGCTGAGAAATGGACTTGAACAAAAACTTGAAATCAAAACTTGAATGCTCGTAAGGAAATGACAGGCATGGGTAACATATTATGCCCGCTTTACTTTCATGGAGGCACATAACAAATGAAAATAAAAAGTAAACAAGAGGCCCAAGACAGCCTGTGGACACTCTACTCACTAAAATGGCTCTTATATCAAGGGTCGTCATCATAAAATTCCCATCAGTACTTCTTTCCAACTAGAAGGCCAAGGCCTACATTGTTGAGCCCTATTATACAGGTCCAGATTTTTATTTGACCAACACCAATGTCAATCCCAAAAGATATTAAATTAATGTCATTAACAGTGGGAGATGCATGTAGTAGCGGAGACGGGATGTGACCTATATTACGTCGAAGGTGGGTCACAGCAACAAGAAATTTTGCACATGATGTTAGATTCATGTAAGGAACATTCTGTGGTGAAGTTTGGTGAAAATCCTGTGAGAAAGAAGCAGGATATGCATGTCGTAGCAGAGACCCGACTTGACTTACATTTCATCAAAGTAGGTCACAGCAACCTGAAATTTTGAACATGACGTTAGATACATGTCGTAGCGGAGTATGTGACCTTTATTTTGTGGAAAATAGGTCACAGCAATCCGTATTTCTGCACATGATGTTAGATGCATATAAGGAACATTCTGGTGAAGTTTGGTAAAAATCCTGAAAGAAAGAAGCAAGACACGCATGTCGTTGCGGAGACCGGATATGACCTATATTTTGTAAAAAAGTAGGTCACAGCAAACCGAAATATTGCACATGGTGTAAGATCCACATAATGAACATTTTGGTCGAATTTGATGGAAATCCTCATTTAACAAAGAAGATATTAATAAAAGTAAATCGGACAAATCATGTTGCACAGCTGATTTAGATCTTATGATATCATACCTGGTTGTACACTGATTTATATCTTAGCATACCTGATTGTAGCTGATTTATGTTTTGGCAAACCTGGTTTGTTACACCTGATTACGATCTCAGCATACCCGATTGTACAGCTGTTTAAAGAAACTATAAACACTCCAAATAGAGACAAAAGAACACTATAAAACCGTTTATCAAAACTCTGACCAGGTATTCGGGTCATATAATAATGTATATGTGCTAATGAAAAGTAAAATTTAGTTCATGGGTTCTTAAAATACTAGTGATTGAATATGCTTAAAATGAATTATGAGTTGGTAACTCTTAATTCAATGCTCCTGTTCTGGGGTTAAGTCTGGTTGGTTAAAACCATTTAATATATTGTGTATATGGAGTTTATATTCTCAAATTTATAGGTCAATTATATATAATATACCTTGTCGTCAGTAGGTTTATGTTAAAATTTGTCTAACTCTATTGTTGGCGGAATAGCTACTTAAGATCTCAGCATACCTGGTTGTACAGCTAATAATGAGCTTAGCATACCTGGTTGTACAGCTGATTTAGATATCAGCATACTTGATTGTACAGCTAATAACTAGAACTATCACTGAAGGTAACGAATATCCCCGCTTAAATTCTAAGTCAAAACAATGGGCCATAATTCTGTAATAAATTAGGCAATCAATTATGGGTGATGTACATGGATATAAGATCATCAGTTGTTATGTGTACAGTTGTTATGGGAACAACCCATTCGAACTGTTTGAGGAATGCAAGGTATAACAAGAAAAAAGCCTGTTGGCGTTAAAGCTGGCTTGTCCATAATTTGAAAGGTAAGTCATTTGAATAATGTATGCAAGGTGTTCACAACAGATTTTAGCTTTTTTTAAACACACAGTATTTGTGATAAAACTTGTTTCAAGGTAATGGCAAACTGGACGTAAACTTAAAGCAAATTATAAGTATTTTAAAAGAAATGTGACTATTTATGAAAATATTCAAGGGGATAATTTTGAAAATACTCTGAAAAGTTTTTCTATTTTTAGTAACAGTAACCTTAAACCCAATGACCTCAAATGCAATCCCAAGCTTCCTTTTTATATAAGCTACCTATCCAGAAAGTTTAAGGCCAATATCGCATTCCTAACTGGTTACTGAGCAGAAACCATTTTTCTATTTTTAGTAACAGTGACCTTGAACGGGTTACCCAGCGACATCAAATGCAATCCCAAGCTTGTTTTTTATATATCCATAAAGTTTCATGCTAATATCTCATTCCTAACTTAAGTTATTTAGCAGAAAACAAACCTAGAACTATCACTGAAGGTTATGAATACCCCCGCTTAAATTTTAAGTGAAACAATAAGGACCGTAATTCTGTAATAAATTAGGCAATCAACAAGGAGTATTGTAGAGGTCAAAAGGTCATCATTTGTTATGTTTATATGAAATTTGGGAACAACCCATTCAAGCGTTTGAGGAATTTCAAGTAATGTACATGTGTTTGGGGATGCGACGCGGCAAAAATGTGTTACGTGACAGGACGCGAGGGGACGTTACGGACAACGTGATTCCTATATAGACCCACTTCACTTTTTGAAAGCGGGGGTATAATGAGCTTAGCATACCTGGTTGTACAGCTGAATAAGATCTAAGCATACCTGGTTGTACAGCTAAATAAGATCTAAGCATACCTGGTTGTACAGCTGAATAAGATCTAAGCATACCTGGTTGAACAGCTGATTAAGATCTAAGTATACCAGGTTGTACAGCTGATTAAAATCATAGCATACCTGGTTCAACAGTTGAAATGCTTTCTGGGTGTAGCCAACATGGCCAAGAAGGTCAATCAGCACACCATACTCAAACTTTGTAGGCTTCACACGGTCTTCTTTAATCATCCACGTATCGAACACTTCTATAGCCTGAGATATCTGTAAATATAACTAAACATCTTGGAATATGCAAGTAAACAGTAGCTAGCAGTATACCACCATCCTCCAATGCAAATTGAATTTTTGTTGGATAAATTTTATATCAGAAAAGGGCAAGAACTTCTGTGTGACAAAGGGAGTTATGCACAGTCTCTACATAAAAACAAATAACTCCCCTAGTCAAGGATACCTGTGAACTCATCCACCCTTCCATCGATATTAGATTGTGGCCAACTGTAGTAAAGACTGGATGCAAAATGAAGGCAACATACATAGCTTTTTTTTAAATTAAATCAAGGGCCATAACTCTTTATTAGCCAATATGTTTTTCTGAACTCGACCATGAGGGGGTAGGGTGGGAGTAACTTTTACTTTCATAAGAATTGTCATATTAATTTAATTTAAGTAAGATTCATTTATTTGTTTTAAAAAAAAGTAGCTATCACTAACACAAATCATGGAGATATTTCTGCCAGCCTCCCAATGGGAAATTTGACAGGCATGTGCAAGCCATTGTGTTTTTGACATAATGGCAGTTAAACCATGAATGTTTACCATACCCATGGCATTAAGTGTATGTAGGCAGTCTGTCTGCCTCACGAGAGGTCCTTATTGGTATCCTAGTTAAAAGCTATAACTAGTCAGACGGCCTTTTTACCTGGCCTTTTTCTCCCAATTTCTGTATCTTCCTGGCATACCAGTTAGGAACGCGCCTTCTGTTGTACTGAGATAGGCGCACATGGTTATGAATATCATCATTCTCTAGCTCACTGATCAACTCCTCCATATGTCTGAAATGAAAAAAGACAATGAGCAACTCACTGATCAACTCCTCCATATGTCTGAAATGAAAAATGACAATGAGCAACTCACTGGTCATCTACTCCATATGTCTGAAATGAAAAAAGACAATGAGCAACTCACTGATCAACTCCTCCATATGTCTGAAATGAAAAATGACAATGAGCAACTCACTGGTCATCTACTCCATATGTCTGAAATAAAAAATGACAATGAGCAACTCACTGATCAACTCCTCCATATGTCTGAAATAAAAAATGACAATGAGCAACTCACTGATCAACTCCTCCATATGTCTGAAATGAAAAATGACAATGAGCAACTCACTGATCAACTCCTCCATATGTCTGAAATGAAAAATGACAATGAGCAACTCACTGGTCATCTACTCCATCTACTCAATATGTCTGAAATGAAAAATGACAATGAGCAACTCACTGGTCATCTACTCAATATGTCTGAAATGAAAAATGACAATGAGCAACTCACTGGTCATCTACTCAATATGTCTAATATGAAAAAAGACAATGAGCAACTCACTGGCCAACTCCTCAATATGTCTGAAATGAAAAAAGACAATGAGCAACTCACTGGTCATCTACTCAACACGTCTGAAATTATAAATACACCGAGCAACTCACTGGTAATCTATCAACATGTCCGAAACTATATATACACTGAGTAACTCACTGGTAATCTACTCAACATGTCTGAAATTATATATACACTGAGCAACTCACTGGTCATCTACTCAACATGTCTGAAATTATATATACACCGAGCAACTCACTGGTAATCTATCAACATGTCCGAAACTATATATACAATGAGCAACTCACTGGTAATCTACTCAACATGTCTGAAATTATATTTACACCGAGCAACTCACTGGTAAACTATCAACATGTCCGAAACTATATATACAATGAGCAACTCACTGGTCATCTACTCAACATGTCTGAAATTATATATACACTGAGCAACTCACTGGTAATCTATCAACATGTCCGAAACTATATATACACTGAGTAACTCACTGGTAATCTACTCAACATGTCTGAAATTATATATACACTGAGCAACTCACTGGTAATCTATCAACATGTCCGAAACTATATATACACTGAGCAACTCACTGGTAATCTATCAACATGTCCGAAACTATATATACAATGAGCAACTCACTGGTCATCTACTCAACATGTCTGAAATTATATATACACCGAGCAACTCACTGGTAATCTATCAACATGTCCGAAACTATATATACACTGAGCAACTCACTGGTAATCTATCAACATGTCCGAAACTATATATACAATGAGCAACTCACTGGTCATCTACTCAACATGTCTGAAATTATATATACACCGAGCAACTCACTGGTAATCTATCAACATGTCCGAAACTATAAATACACTGAGCAACTCACTGGTCATCAACTCAACATGTCTGAAATAATATATACAATGAGCATCACTCAATATGTCTGAATTCTCAAAATACCCTAGAGTGTCTCACTAGTATCTCAAAATACCATAGCTAGTGCTTCTCACTGCAACACAACATAGCAAGCATCTCCCAATTAACCCCAGCAAGTCACCAAACTTTACTGGTCTGGCATTTTTCTTTTGAGAGCCTAAAAATATAAACAAGAGTACTTCTAATAGGCCTGTCAAAAATCGAATTATTATACATGTCAACAAAATGGTGGCCGTTACTTTTGACCTACATGCACTAAAGCCGTCAGTTGAATATGACCTTGATGTTTGACCTACTGATCCCAAAAGCAATAGCAGGGCCCCCTCAGGTCATGTTATCCATTTCGCAACCAATTTCGCCAAATGAAAAAAGTTGGAGCCAAATTGGAGACATTGGAGCCAAAATTGGCTCAAAGATAGCATATAATATTTTAGAAATTATTTTTATGTATTTTTAAATGAAGTATGGCCCATGAATAAAGCAGTTAGTAATAATTATAATTCATAAAATTATACATGTATTTTAAAAAATATATTTTTCTCAACTTTTTACATAAAAATAAAACTTATTAATCTGGAAATGTTTCAGTTTCGAAATAAATACTGCACATGTATACAAGTACAAAATCGTATCTAGAATTATACTGATCACTGGTTTATTTTATCTTGTCAGTTATAATTAAGGCCTAATTAATACTTGACACCAAATGTGTGTATATCACACCTCATCATGGACAAGTGTTGCCTGCTGGACTTGGAAATAAAAGGTGCTAATTTTGGTAGAGTTATTAGGCAGTTATACAGGGGGAAATTAAGGGGTATGACGAGATTGGAAAGTAATACCGGTACACAACATTCATGACTGACATTGGATATTTCTTTCGCCAATCACATTCGCCAAAGTTATTTTTTTATCGCCACTTTTATTATTTTGTCTCATTTGGCTCCATTTGCGAATCCCAGAGGAGGCCCTGAATAGGGTTCCTTCACTCACCAAGGGCAATGTAGCTATGAAGTTTTATGAGCATGGGTCTTATACTTCCAGATTTATTGCACTGAATGCAGATATCCGTATGAGGTCATCGCAACCTCCACTTTTGACTGATATAAAAAGAATTTACTTATAAACAACAATTTGGGATCCAAACTTATCCATCACCTTTCAATATGCGACCCTAGTTACTTATATGGGATCCCTAGTTTCAATATGGGATCCCAATTACTTATCCGTCACCTTTCATTTTGGGACCTCAGTAATGGTTCTACCAAAGGAAAGTGGGTGGTCTGCCTCCACCACAATAAACAAGAGGCCCAAGAGGGCATGTGAATGCTCTACTGGCTGTTATACCATTGATGAATCGAGTCGTACTACATGGTGTCTAGAGTGTACACAAGGTTTTTCAAGTATTTGACCTAGTGACCTAGTTTTTGACCCCATGGGACCCATTTTCGAACTTGACCAAAATATAATTAAGACAACATTTCGACAAAGTTTCATCAAGATCGGGTCTGAAATATGGCATCTAGAGTGTACTAGTGACCTAGTTTTTGACCATGTGTGACCCTGTGTGACCCATTTTCGAACTTTAGCAAGCTATAATTGAGACAAATATTCTGACAAAATTGCATCAAGATCGGGTCAAAAATATGGCCTCTAGAGTGTACACACGGTTTTTCCAAAGTTTGACCTAGTGACCTAGTTTTTAACACCATGTGACCCATTTTTGAACTTGACCAAGATATAATTAAGACAAACATTTTGACAAAGAGTGTACACAAGGTTTTTCCAATATTTGACCTAGTGACCTAGTTTTTAACCCCATGTGACCCATTTTCAAACTTGACCAAGATATAATTAAGACAAACATTCTGACAAAGTTGCATCAAGCTTGGGTCAAAAATATGGCCTCTAGAGTGTACACAAGGTTTTTCCAATATTTGACCTAGTGACCTAGTTTTTAACTTCATGTGACCCATTTCCGAACTTGATCAAGATATAATTAAGATAAACAATTTGACAAAATTTTATCAAGATTGGGTAACAAATATGATATCTAGAGTGTACACAAGTTTTTTCAAGTATTTGACCTAGTGACCTAGTTTTTGACCCCACATGACCCATTTTTGAACTTGACCGAGATTTCATTGAGACAAACATTCTGACAAATTTTCATCAAGATCGGGTCAAAAATATGGCCTCTAGAGTGTACACACGGTTTTTCCAAAGTTTGACCTAGTGACCTAGTTTTTAACACCATGTGACCCATTTTTGAACTTGACCAAGATATAATTAAGACAAACATTTTGACAAAGTTTCATCAAGATTGGGTCAGAAATACGGCTTCTAGAGTGTCCACAAGGTTTTTCAAGTATTTGACCTAGTGACCTAGTTTTTAACCCCATGTGACCCATTTTCAAACTTGACCAAGATATAATTAAGACAAACATTCTGACAAAGTTGCATCAAGCTCGGGTCAAAAATATGGCCTCTAGAGTGTACACAAGGTTTTTCCAATATTTGACCTAGTGACCTAGTTTTTGACCCCACATGACCCATTTTCGAACTTGACCGAGATTTCATTGAGACAAACAATTAAGATAAACATTCTGACAAAGTTGCATCAAGCTCGGGTCAAAAATATGGCCTCTAGAGTGTACACAAGGTTTTTCCAATATTTGACCTAGTGACCTAGTTTTTGACCCCACATGACCCATTTTTGAACTTGACCGAGATTTCATTAAGACAAACATTCTGACAAAGTTTCATCAAGATCAGCTCAAAAATATGGCCTCTAGAGTGTACACACGTTTTTTCCAAAGTTTGACCTAGTGACCTAGTTTTTAACACCATGTGACCCATTTTTGAACTTGACCAAGATATAATTAAGACAAACATTTTGACAAAGTTTCATCAAGATTGGGTCAGAAATACGGCTTCTAGAGTGTACACAAGGTTTTTCAAGTATTTGACCTAGTGACCTAGTTTTTAACCTCATGTGACTCATTTTCAAACTTGACCAAGATATAATTAAGACAAACATTCTGACAAAGTTGCATCAAGCTCGGGTCAAAAATATGGCCTTTAGAGTGTACACAAGGTTTTTCCAATATTTGACCTAGTGACCTAGTTTTTGACCCCACATGACCCATTTTCGAACTTGACCGAGATTTCATTGAGACAAACATTCTGACAAAGTTTCATGATGATTGCATCAGAAATGTGGCCTCTAGAGTGTACACAAGCAAAAGTTAACGGACGGACGACAGAAGACGGACAACACACCATCCCATAAGCTCTGCTGGCCCTTGGCCAGTAGAGCTAAAAATTAGCTGAAAATAACGACCAACCAACCATCTGTCACCTTTCATTGTGGGATCCTACTGAACTTCTGTACGATTCCTCCATAAATGATTCTCCCTCATCTGTTGCCATGGTACCAAACTCTTCACTCCATCTGTCAGGTAACACTGTCTGTCTATCTTTCTTTTTAAAGTCTGGTTGTCGTCCATCAGTTAACTTTCTCGCTGGTTGCCACTCTTCTGTCCTCTTACTAGCTGGTTGCTGTCTGCCTGTTTTCTTAGTGTTCTTGAAGTGTGGCGTTGGCTGGGTAGCTTCAAAAGAAATACTCAGACTGTTACTATCCCACAAGTTCTAAAATAGATTAAAATGCAGTATTTCAGTCTTTCGTTATTTAAGACTTATTTGGTGAAAGCAAGAAAAGTATGGTACATTCCATTTTAAAATATATAGATATCCACTTTCTGCAGTTAAGACCTGTAAAGTATTTAAACAGACCTATTTCATTATGGTACCTGACTTAAGTACAAAGATGCTATTCTGAGAGGTTTGGTGGAAAGAAGGAAGAAAAAAGGTTCATATAAAACAAGAATAATAAACCAAATTTGAAAACTATTGTAAACATTGATAGATGAGGCTTAAAAGAAAAAAGTGTTTGTTTCCGCTAACCCAAGCGACCCTATTATTTAGCCGCCGACTCTTAAGTTTTTTTATCGCAAAAAAAAAATAAAATAAAAAAAAAAAAAAAAAAAATAATACGGTAATGAATCAATAAAAAGTTGAACCCATGAATCAAGGTTTCTTATGGAAAAAAAAAAATATGCCTCCAGTGAGATTTGAACCCACGACCCATGGGGTTTCCATTGTACATTACCAAATATTGAAAAAGGACCATAACCATGTATTATCTAGGTATTAATACCTTCCCCAGTATTTATCATATTAAAAGTGTTTTTTCATTAACAAAAATAAGGTCATTAAAAATAAAAATAAAAAAAATAAATAAAAATTTACCTACCTACCCTATTTTTTTTGAAACAAACCATTTTTTTTGGCCTGAGGGTAACCGTATTGCAACTGTTATTGAAATTAAATTTGCCATTGATATAATTATATTGGAGAGCTCACTGTATTACGATGAAGCCATAGTTAAATGTATTGTTACTCATAATTTTAATGAACACTTTCCTTTGAGTTTAAAAGTTAACAGTTCATCATAAGATGGTACCTGAATTGTTGTCAAATTTGAAGTTTTCTTCAAACCTATCAGTGTCTGGTAACAATGTGTCATTGTGTAACCGTTCTTCTTTCAATTCTTCCTCAGTAAAATGTCTTTCTTTGAACAGGGGGCGTTGTACATTGGGCTTTTTCACTGAGCGATAGTCTTGCACGTTGTCCTTTGTCTGCAAGTGATAATCTTGCGCTCTGTCTTTGTATTCCTGACGTTGTACACGAGAGGATGTTTTGTTCTGTTTACCCTTGTCAGATACGTTCCAGTCATTGTCATCAGTTGTATAACGGGCAATGTTCTGGGCTGAGAGTACAGCCTTATGTTTATAAAATAATGTTCTGGACCACGTACACACCGACTTGCAGCAAACATTCTCACGAAGTGGTGCAAGGACATGTCTCATCATCCTTAAGTCATTAAGTCAGATCTGTAAAGAAAAAATACAAAGCTATAAAATCATATATGTCGTTTTGTCTTCACATTGAAGAAGCATGCATACCGGTATTCAGATAAGTTGTAGATGATAGTATATAAATATCACATTCATGAGAGGGTGATAGTAAGAATGTTCACCCTTCGGATATTAATTATCACCCTCGGCTTCGCCTCGGGCAATAAACATATCCTCAGGGTGAACATTCTTACTATCACCCTCTCATGAATGTGATATTTATTTTATTATACCGAAATCCACTCGGGCAAAAATAAGATTCATTTTCAGTACCGATTTCACTTTGCCAGATTTCTTTTTTGAAAAAAAACAACAATTTTTTCCTAAAATTTGTTATGAATGTTATATCGTTGGATCGGAAATAACGTAACTAAGAAAATGAGTGGTAGTTTATTGAAATCGGTCAAGTACTTTTGAAGTTATGATGAGTTAAAAATAGCAATTTCACCATACTGAGCCGATGACGTCACCGTAACAGCGCGCATCAAAGCTGCGCATGTGATAATTTGTTTACTATCACCCTGCGATTTACTATCACCCTGTACTATCACCCTCGCGTGAGATAGTAAAAAATTACACATTGTTGTCTATGGGGATTTAGCATGGACGTCTTATGTGAGGTATAATAATGGTGTTTCACACAGGAAACATATAGAACAAATGACTTGGTTAAACTTTAAATTGATGAATGCTACTTAAACTCGAAACATACTGTCTTCTTGGATAAACTGGTATTATATAAGAGCTGACATGAAATTTTCCATCTTTAACCTTTAATCCATCAGTGAGTCCTTGACTTCTACGAAAGGGACTGAACAGGACTAAGGTACTGACGACAAACTTTCATGCTTACATTTTCTTTTCTTTAAATTATAATCATCCAGCCAAAGAGCCCCAGATAAGATGCCTATCTGCATAAAATACCCCCGAAAATATTTTAAAAAGTGCATGGTTCATAATGTTCACGCTTACCAAATACGCATTGAAAATTTGTAAGTCTGGCTCCTATTATATCAAGGGTTCTATGATATCACGGTAGTGTCAAATCTATAAAAACGATTTGCATTTCTGCTAAAATATTATAACTGTTTTGTAGATGTGATGACTAGGAACCTTGTACTAATTTGTTCATATAATAAAACAATAATGTTTATTATACATAAATGGATATTTCCTAAACATTCAAAAACAGATACCATTACAGGGTTTGACATTAACTTTTTTTGGCCACTTTAAAAATTGACTTGTCCCCAGCCAAATTTACTTGTCCCCGCACTTCGATCATGTTAAAGTGATAAAAAAACAAGATCATTATCAATTTTCTGTTGTTTTTTTAACTGTCAGATATCACCACATTTTTTTGTTTATTTTCTAGACTCGATCACCAAGCCGCATGTCCACCTTCATGGCCCACCTTTTCTGAGCAGATTGCGTACGTCTGGGTGACAAAGACTATTTATTTTTCAACATCAAGTTAGGTCATTGCCGGTGTCTGTTATACTTATAATGTTGTGAGAAAATATGGTTTAAAATACGCCACCTACCGTCTACGCACATGTCCGACATGAGATTGACAGTTACCCTAAAATTGATTGGTTAAATAAAACTCGTAACTCAGCAATCCGAACTGCCTCAACCATTTTTTTTCTCAAAAATAATATCGGAAAGGAATAGACACCAACTTGGATACTACTTTTCGGTCATGTGGGTTCAGTTACGGGTAATAAACAATGGCGGCGCCCATAGAACCAGCATGCTGCTCGTTATTCCGATGATCTACGAAAATGAGCGAGTTTGTACGATTTGTACTCAATTATTTACAAAATATTTTTATATTCAACTATAAAATTTAAACAAAAATATGTTTAAAATCAATCCATTTCCGATTTTTGTTACGGTTTACGCGGTACTTGGTCGGGGCAAATAAACAAAACCCATCGAATCGACGTTTGTAATTCAGTCGTTTTTTCTCGTAATTACACGAAAGTCACGCCTCAACCAATGAAAACAAGAGAGTTTGTATTCATCATTTATAAGGTGCTCAACGATGTCTTGACCAATTTTTTCACTCGCGATTTTTCATTTTTAAAGATGTAAAATTAATTGTTTGATATAAAATTTAGTTGTCCGTCGGACAGGTCACCTGGGACTATTAACTTGTCCCCAATAAAATGTGCATGGCATCGGACAAGCGGACAAACGTTAATGTCAAACCCTGCATTATCTTATGATCATAAAGATCCATCACCCCCATAATGCAGTTTCCATTCATTAATTTTTATTCTGATGTGTCTGTCATACATTAACCTTCAGCCCCCTATGAATGTCTAATGGACTATACTTTCTTTGAATTTAGACCATTCCCTTTATGTTACAAAGGAGTGTTTTCGAGAAATGACGGATTAGCAGATGGACATTGTAAACCCTGATCAGCCTGCGAGTTACGCAAAGGCTTGTGAGGAGAGTAAAGAAATTGTCATAACTGGTGATCGCATCCGAGATGTCACGACTGTGACTCATGCATGTATAGCCAGTTTGAAAATGAAAGTGTTGTTATCGTTTGCAAATTACGCCAATATCTGCAACAAATATGAAAACCGATAATTAAATGCGATTCGCGAAAACACATTGCAATGCATCATTTA
The DNA here is from genome assembly GCA_037043455.1 of Cyrtodaria siliqua. Lineage (NCBI taxonomy): Eukaryota > Metazoa > Mollusca > Bivalvia > Adapedonta > Hiatellidae > Cyrtodaria > Cyrtodaria siliqua. The sequence goes on along the minus strand of JAWPHD010004405.1, from coordinate 118,684 downwards.
ATCATAACTGTTTCTCGCTGAATATTCAGTACTAACGTGGCTTATTGTCAGATGTAATTTTCTTCATCCATTAATTAATTGTGATTTAAAAATACGTAGTACATCGAAACAAACCATTTATTAAATTGTTCCAATATCGTCAGCGTGATCTGAACAGTGACAAATAAAATTCACACGCCTGTTAGATCCGCCATACGCTTCTTCCAGGTCATATGCATCGCATTTTCCATAGGCTTACAGGACCTTACAGTATATATAGCTTTTTGACTTCAATCCTATTTCTAAATCACATTGGCTGATAAAAAGTAACTGCTCTTAAAAAAACCACGACATAGTTATGATTGACACTAAATAGAATTCCAAGCAGACAGAAGCCAGTCAAGATCGAGACTCATCTACTTGTGGAGGAAAGCAAACATAACTGCCATCAGGACCCGTTCATATTACAGTCCCTGCTGCCATGCACAACAAACTCACAGAATTTTCATCTACTTTTATATCCGACCCTGACATATCCACACCTAATATGAACTAAGGTAAAACCTTGAGGCGAGCACAGAAAATGTGAAAAGTAAATTTTAAACAGATAAAACTCAATGAAAGAACAATACAAATAACTTGTCAAACAATAATGAGATCCTCTCAGGCGTTTTGGGGGAAATGGCCATTTATATTTGGTGAACAAGGGAACAATGGCTGTTATTTTCAGGGGAAAAGAGAACATTGACACATACTTTTAGGGAACAATGCAACATGACTTTACAGGAAATAAAATTCTAACATTTAGTATTAATATTAAAAAAAAAATCACAAAAAGTTAACATTTCAAACAATATCTTTGTGATGACAGTGTTGTCGCTATAATTACTGTAGGACAGAATGAATTTTGGGGAACATTAGCAAATCTTTTAAACATTAAAAATACTTTTAGGGAGCAGGGGAACATTGGACAAATAATGTTGGGGAACAAAGCAAAATGGTTGTTGGGAACAAGGGAACACTGACTCATATTTTCAGGGAATAAAGGAAGATGTACCCCTTCCATTCTCCTGTGGGCCTCAATAATAATAAGAAGAATGAATAAATCATTAAATGCAATGTACAGTTTGAAAGGGGCAAATTGCATTTATCATATTGTTCTTACTGAGGGGACACTGATTAAAACAGGCAAAACTTATGTTCAAAACATTTTTTGATTATGATAATAATGAATTCAAGTATATATACTCAGTCGCAAAAGAAAATTTACACTTTGAAAATTTTACTTTACACCCCTATCCTTTTTATCAAGCAATTCAACCTATTGAAAAAAAATGACAACATGATATTGGCAATAGAATGACAACAACTTTGATACCAAACATGACGTATATTAATTTTGGAATTTATACATTTTATTCTAAAAAAAAATCATTGCACACTTTGTTTCACAACTGAGCTGTATACACTTTCTTTTGCAACTCAGTATAATTAGATTAAAACGTTTTAGACTAGCTTGAAAGAAACTAAACTGCCAACTTTAGCATTTACCTCACTGCTTCAAGTATACACTGTCATGATATAACTAAACTGAAAGATTGTTAACTTTATACATATACTAGTACATACATTGTTCCAATTGCTTTTTTACATTTTTTTTATTTTGCCAGAAATGTTGATATTTTCTATGTTATTATTTATTTCTATTAAAATATATGCAAACTGTGACCTGTGTATTTAGCCGATAACACTAAATATGATTCACAAATAGATGAGAGATGGGGATAATTGTGTTAATTCTAACACCAAAGTCCATCTGTCCTGATCTTACCTTGAATAAGAACCGTCTGTACAAGCTGGCAAGTTGCATTCACTTCAGTGTATGGGTTTGAAGAAATCCAATCTGTGTGTGACCCAATGGGCTACTCGTAAAAGATGCTAGTGACACCATCCAATGCTGGTTGTAAATGCCTGACAGAATAATGCAACTATCAGTCACAGACAACCATTTAAATATAAACAAAGGATAGATGACTCTTTTCTTGAAGATGTTCAGTGTGATGCAGCCCTTCTGTAGTGTAAATCTCATTTTTGCTTTTCACTGAAAAAGCAGTTCCAGTACATCCTGGTATTTCATCTCTGTTCTGGTTTGTTGTGTTCTGGTGAATCGTACCACTGGTCCATAATTATGTCATAAAACAAATACAAACAAATCCGTTTTAAAATTATATTATGAGGTCATTTTTACCATACCACAGATATGAAGTACAAATCACTATCTGAGTCAAATAAATGAGAACCAGACCATCCGCCATATTTTAAACGATAGGACACCCACCTGTATGGGCACAATAGAATCTGGACTTATGATTGTGTTTAGTGTAATGTATCTATGATATCTACAGTCTATAGTGCTGCCACACTGGAATACCACACCGTAGTACACACAGGCGTGTGTGTGTTGTGTGGGTCGGTCGGTGTGTGTGGGGGGGAGGTATTTTTAAATGAACAAATGTAGAGGGTGAGGACCCAGCCAGCAATCCTATATCTAGCCTTCATTGGCCCGATATTTTTTTTATATCGGACCAGTATCGCAAAAGATTTATATTTGGTGAACACGGGAACAATGGCTGTTATTTTCAGGGGAAAAGAGAACATTGACACATATTTTTAGGGAACAATGGAACATGACTTTACAGGAAATAAAATTTTAACATTTAGTTTTAATATTTAAAAAAAAATCACAAAAAGTTAACATTTCAAACAATATCAGGGGGCGTCCGTGGCCGAGTGGTTAGAGTCTCTGACTTGCAATCACTTGCCCCTCACCACTGTAGGTTCGATCCCTCAGGGGCCTAGGAATCTTTATGTGATGAAGCTATCCAGCTGGCTTGAGGAACGTCGGTGGTTCTACCCAGGTGCCCGCCCGTGCACGAAAATTGCCCGGAGGGGCACCTGGGGTCTTCCTCCACCAGTGGAAGCTGAAAAGTCGCCATATGACCTTAGCTGTTGGTGCGACTATAAAATCCAATTCAATTCAATTCAATTCAAACAATATCTTTGTGATGACAGTGTTGCAGCTATAATTACTGTAGGACAGAATGAATTTTGGGGAACATTAGCAAATCTTTTAAACATTAAAAGTACTTTTAGAGAACAGGGGAACATTGGACAAATAATGTTGGGGAACAAAGCAAAATAGATGTTGGGAACAAAGGAACACTGACTCATATTTTCAGGGAAAAAGGAAGATGTGCCCCTTCCATCCTCCTGTGGGCCTCAATAATAATAAGAATGAATAAATCATTAAATGCAATGTACAGATTGAAAGGGGCAAATTGCATTTATCATATTGTTCTTACTGAAGGGACACTGATTAAAACAGGCAAAACATATGTTCAAAACGTTTTTTGATTATGATAATAATGAATTCAAGTATATATACTCAGTCACAAAAGAAAATTTACACTTTGAAAATTTTACTTTACACCCCTATCCTTTTTATCAAGCAATTCAACCTATTGAAAAAAAATGACAACATGATATTGGCAATAGAATGACAACATCGTTGGTACCAAACATGACGTATATTAATTTTGGAATTTATACATTTTATTCAAAAAAAAAAATCATTGCACACTTTGTTTCACAACTGAGCTGTATACACTTTCTTTTGCAGCTCAGTGTGTATAATTAGATTAAAACGTTTTAGACTAGCTTGAAAGAAACTAAACTGCCAAATTTAGCATTTACCTCACTGCTTCAAGTATACACTGTCGTGATATAACTAAACTGAAAGATTGTTCACTTTATACATATACATACATTGTTCCAATTGCTTTTTTACATTTTTTTTATTTTGCCAGAAATGTTGATATTTTCTATGTTATTATTTATTACTAAATATATGCAAACTATGACCTGTGTATTTAGCCGATAACACTAAATATGATTCACAAATAGATGAGAGATGGGGATAATTGTGTTAATTTTAACACCACAGTCCATCTGTCCTGATCTTACCTTGAATAAGAACAGTCTGTACAAGATGGCAAGTTGCATTCACTTCAGTGTATGGGTTTGAAGAAATCCAATCTGTGTGTGACCCAATGGGCTACTCGTAAAAGATGCTAGTGTCACCATCCAATGCTGGTTGTAAATGCCTGACAGAATAATGCAACTATCAGTCACAGACAACCATCTAAATATAAACAAAGGATAGATGACTCTTTTCTTGAAGATGTTCAGTGTGACGCAGCCCTTCTGAAGTGTAAATCTCATTTTTGCTTTTCACTGAAAAAGCAGTTCCAGTACATCCTGGTGTTTCATCTCTGTTCTGGTCTGTGGTGTTCCGGTGAATTGTACCACTGGTCCATAATTATGCCATAAAACAAATACAAACAAATCCGGTTTTAAAATTCTATAATGAGGTCATTTTTACCATACCACGGATATGAAGTACAAATCACTATCTGAGTCAAATAAATGAGAACCAGACCATTCGCCATATTTTAAACGATAGGACACCCACCTGTATAGGCACAAAAGAATCTTGACTTATGATTGTGTTTAGTGTAATGTATCTATGATATCTACAGTCTATAGTGCTGCCACACTGGAATACCACACAGGTGTGTGTGGGTTGGTCGGTGTGTGTGGGGGGAGGTATTTTTAAATGAACAAATGTAGGGGGTGAGGACCCAGCCAGCAATCCTATATCTAGCCTTCATCGGCCCGATATCTTTTTTATATCGGACCAGTATCACAAAAGATATCGGCTCGATATCGGCGTGCCCATGGCTTCAAGTCCGACCGATATCTTGTCGGCTACACATCGGTCCAATATCAGTTAGATATCATTTTAGTTTACTATCCATCACCGGTTAGACATCGTTTTAGTTTACTATCCATCATCGGTACAATATCGGTTAGTTATCTATCCAATATGTATCCGATATAGTTTCGACCCGAAGTGGGCCCATTATGACAGATAGACATCAAATTCGTTCTATTGTCACCATCCAGCTACTACAGTATGTAGCTAGAGCATCGGATTACCAATCCAAAATACATGTATATGTTTCGCAACATACAAGGTTATCGGGCGTTTAACTCCGTCCGATTTTTTTATCAAATCAATTTAATGAATACTGACTACCTTATATACATCTTTTTGTTGGTGCTTATCTGAATTAGCTCGATTGGAAAAATATTCATTAGCAATAAATAAAACTCTTGTGAATGTAGGTAGCATCATTTTGCAATGTAAAAAATGACATTTGTGAGGAATATCTGTTCACATTAACAATAATACGATATTCAAAATGACATGTCATTACCTCCCTTTATGGATTTATGGCGTGTTATATCGGACTGACAGCGGCCGATATATGGTTTCAACTGATACAAACTATGTCGGCCTGACGTTGGCCTGAGATATAATATTATAATAGACAGATTAATGCATTGAACAATCAATTTAGCATGCCATGCAAACAAAAAATTCAAAAAATCGGAAAATATTGAATTAATCGCCTCTACATCGGCCCGACGTCGTTATATCCAACATTTAGCCGACATCTGACCGATATCTTTTTAGCAAATCACAAAAAGAACACACAAACCCAGTCAGCAAGCCTATATCGGACCGATGTTGGACCGATTATGTTTCCTATATGTAGATAAAGGATAGACATCGGGCCTTGCCACTCTGTTACTGTTACCGATATCGGATAGATATCAGTAAATCCGATATCGGTAACAGAGTGGCAGTCTGCATAACGGCTTGATGTCTATGACAAATAACGGATAGACATCGAGCCAATCTGCCGACATTCCGACCAATTAACGATATCTATCCGATATGGCCATGCTGGCTGGGGATTGGAGGGGTGGCTTGTAGTCTAGACTTTTCAGGAGAGGGGGGTCTGTCTGAGGAAACTTTTCCTCTTTTTTTTTTCAGGGTTGGGGTGGGGGGGGGGGGGGGGGGGGGGGGGGGGATATATTTTGTAGATATTTCTAGGGTTTATATCTATCTATCTTCGAATAAGTCAAACCCCTGCTGGGGACCTAGACTTGACGCGCGTCAACTGTCAAGACTTGAGTTGAAATAAAGGGCAGGGTTACTACGCTTTGAGGTAGGGTATTCCAATGTACTATATATAGTTCTGGGGAAGAATAGTCTGGGGTAGTCTGAAGAAACGCTTTCCGTTCGCGGCGAGGGTGGTTTGTCCATAAATAACTAATCATTTAAACTTGCTCAACATCAACTCACAAAAGTGTTAGTACAAAGTGAAAGCAATCCGAGTCTTCCAGAAATTGCCTGAGTTGTCACTAGGCCCCTAGTCGTCTGCAAATAATGTCAATATTTACTAATGTAACGTCACTGATTTTAGCACGCGCCCCTAATTTGCATAATAGAATAGAATATATTTTTATTTCCAATCATGGGCCATCACTGGCATAGTAATCACATAATAATGTTGACATATATGAGGTTATAAAATAACATAAGCTTAATTCTGATTATACAACACAATTAACATAAGTAAACAACTAATTAGATAAGGCATAAAAGAACAATAACAGTTTATCAATTCAATTCAAGAACTTCAACAAGTTCTTACAGTTATTAAGTGCACATTATATTTATGAAAAATCCATGATTTATAACACTAACATGACAGACCTGTTTTGTTACTTATATTACAGTTCAAATGATTAAATCTCATGGTATAACATGTGTAAATAAATCCTGCTGTTCTATTGATTATATATTCGTCTTCATTACATAACAAGAAAGCAAACTGATTTTTGTATGATAAAGTATTGAAATTTTTACATGTTTTAGAGATCTCTGTTGTAAATTCATTTCTTACTGTAGCATATTTTGGACATTCCAACATAAAATGAATTTCACTTTCAATTTGATTAGTATCACAAAGTTTACAGAGTCTGTCTGTTAATGGAATATTCTTGTACCGACCAAGTTCTATTTCAAGTTTATGTGCGCTTATTCTAATTTTAGTAAGACAAGATCTAACTTTAGGATCCTTAACAACATGTAGGTATTTTTCAAACTCAAATACATTCTTAAAAGTAGCATAAGTACGCAGTTTTCCAGTATTACCCTCAACACATATACTGAGCCTTTTTGACCAATTTTACTTAAAAACACTGATTGCTTTTGATTTAACTTGTGCAGCTACATTTTTATTCTGATACTGGTATGGTTTAATACCCATGTGATTCATTACAAAATAAATACTTGAAACCCAACTTGTTTTTCCCTTCTGATGTAAAGAGCAGCTCTCTCTAAATGCTGAATATAACAAAGTGGAAGGCTGAGCCTCCAGAAGTCTAAAGTTTCCGGCCAAGACAAGTAAACCTTCATACCGAGTGTTTACAAATAAAAAAACCATACTAAATGAATAACTCACATATGCTGCTAGTGTTGTTTAATCATTGTGCGCTCTGCAATTGTTGACATGTTCAGTATATTCCTACATTTGTTGTCATTTTGAAAATTTCCACGGAAACCACATATTTTCTAGAAAGCCTTAGTTTCGCATTTGAACTCTTTAAATATTCTGCTGCACATATTCTATAGGACTTTGTGAAGGAGTCGGAGAGACTTTCAAATTATTTCTGAAACTTTACTCTAACCAATCATAACGGAAACGTTGCACAGAAAACTGTTTTAAAGAAAACAAATCAGAATTTCGAAACTAAAACTCCTATAGTGAGAGCCGGTGTCTGCGTTAGAAATGCTAAAAGCGTGACAACGACGATTTACCATCAAAATCGAGACACATAGATTAGCAATTATCTTCTTTTTTTTGGACAATTCTCGCCGGGCGCAGCCCGGCGTCGAAGTTGTCCACTAGTAATCACTTTTTTGGTAATGGCGGCGATTACCGTAAAAAGTCAAAATAATCCACAAAGCAAACTTTCACGGAAGTCGTGAAAACAATACGGAGGAGCAAAGCTCGGCAAACTATCCACAGAGCTTCGCGCAAAGCGCGTAACCCCGAAAAAAACAACAACACATTTATATTATCCCTAAGCTTCGCGCAGCGAAGCCCCAAATTATTCATCTTTACGACATCGTGTCGACCGCGTTCTTCATGTCCGGAGTTTACCTCGTCAGGCCTGCTTCAGATTTTTCAGTACGCCGTATGGTAAGCGGATTCAGGCTTGCATCGATAAGCGTATTTTCAAGTTAATTAAATGTAAATTTCTTACTTTTTACTTGTGAGAAGCAACATGTGACGTCAAGACTGGAATAACTTGTGCATCAACAACTGACGTTAAACATGACGTCATGCGATATGCGATAGTAAACATGACGTCATGTGCGTGAACATGTGTTAATTGCTTTGGTCTACAATGTTTGCAAGTAAAAGTTAGACAAATGCATGATATGGTCTGGCACTGGTTAGACAAATGCATGATACGGTCTGCCAATGGGAGGATGGGGGTATTTTCAGATACATCCGTGACAGCTTACTTACCTAATGTATTCTAAAATGAAATAAAAAAAAGTCCGGACGATCATACCTCCACGACCCAGACCCTACCCCAACCCCGCAATGATAAGTTAAACATCGGGCCTATGTTGTCATTTGGGCCTAGCTATGTACAGGTAGTCCGGAGTAAACTTTAAAGTAATTCGTGAACATTTAATAATTATATTTAAGTATTGAGCTTCGCGCGAAGCGAAGCCCCGAACATTAAATAAATATGTTGATAAGCTTCGCGAAGCGAAGCCCACAGGCCATGATTCGTCCCGTTCTTCAATTCCGTAGTTGACCTTAGTTGACATTGTCAAAAGGAACTATATGTTACAAGAGCATTCGTTCATGTTTATTTATCTAGAGATCTAAAAAGAAATGTGTCATATTTTAAATACCGCTTCATAATTTATAAAGGGGCTGGCGAGGCCCTATGAATAGTTACCTCTGAACTTGAAATCCGGTGAGGTTCAATCCTCCGTGGTGCCACTGAGTTCCGTCGGTGTGTTCTTGGGCAAGACACTTTTCCTTAGCCTCGTCCGTCGGATGGGGACGTAAACCGGGCGGTCTCGTGTATCGGACTATCCTCCGAGCACGTTAAAGAACCATAGGAATCTATTCGATAATAAGAGTAGGGCAGGTTCCCGGATTACTATGTATCCTTCCCCTCTCTCTGGGGCGGCTCTAAATAACCTATACTGTGTTGATGAGCCGTTAAACAACATTCATTCAATTGAAATCCGGTGAACCCGGGGTCAAGCCTCACAATTGCCACTGAGTTTCGTCTTGGTGTTCTTCAGTAAGACACTTTTCATTGACCTCGTCCGTCGGATGGGGACGTACATTGGGAGGTTTTGTTTATCGGAGTCTATCCTCCAAGCACGTTAGTTCATATAGAACTATAAGAATATATTCGTTATAGTATGACTGGTCCCAGAATCCTATGCGTGATCTACTCTATAGGGCGCCTCCAAAAGTATAACCTATAATGTGTTGATGAGCCATTAAACAACATTCAATTCATTACCTTACAAATTGAATTGGCTTATCCCCAAATAACAAGGGCAAACCAGAGGCTCTCCATCACCATCACACCCCTAACATTCGACAAGCAGTGTTATCCTATGCTTGTAAGATTTTAAGGCGCTCGCACGGGGGTCATTATCATAGGATTTTAGCAATTAAATATTTAGAAAATGCACTAGAATTCACATTATGTCATGTAGAAAACAAAAAAACTTCGGTAAGAGTAAGGGTATGGGCATTTACATGTATCATTCCCCTCTCTCAAGGGCGGCTCTGAATAACCTATAATTTTTTGATGAGCCGTTAATGACATTCATATTGAATTCTCTGATAATAATATGCATATTAAATATGACCACTCAAAATTAAATTACTAAAACATGTCTGTCGAAATTAAAAAAACTTTAATTGAAAAGAAACAGTAAGCCAAGATATATAATATATTTATATAAAAATTGACAACATATATCAATCATTCATCCAATATAACTAATTGTGAATTTTATCCACTCGCATTTCCCACTTCGCCGTGCTCTCCTTTTCCCCTAGCTTGACCCCTGAAATATTAATATTATGTTCAGAATTGTCCAACATTTTTTCCAGCAGCTGTGCTGCAATTTCTTGTTTTTCTTCTTTTTTTCCCCCCTTTTTTTTCTCCCGTTACCGTAAAGTTCGCTTGCGCTCGAAGTGCCTTCGGCACTTCTCGCTAGCTGTGCTCGCTATAAATTCACTTTGGCTGAAATTTAAACAGAAATGCATACAGGTCACTACTACCTGTGTCCCTTCGAAGATGACATCTCCTAGTTTCAGCCAACCATGGTGTAACCGTCAGGTAAGTAGACTCTCCAGGAGGAAGAGAATGTCACATAATAGAGAAAGGCAGACCAACCAAACAAAGGATTGGGGCAGATACAGGCACATACAGAAAGATATACTCAAGCAGCTTGCCGAACACTTACAATGAGTATATCAGCCACATGGTCAGCCACATGGTCAGCGACACTAAGACGAGTAAGAAATTGTACTCCAAGACAGACCAACCAAACAAAGGATTGGGACAGATGGATGCAGACAAGCAGCTTGCCGAAGCACTTACAATGAGTATGTCAGCGACATGGTCAGTGACACAAAGACCAATTAAAATTTGTGATGGCTCTGGCGTCTCCCCTCTGAAGAGGACGGCACAACACATTCCAGTACAACTGGCAAGTCAGAAATCCTAAACGACCTGTTCTCGTCACATATTGAAGTCACAACTCCCATTCCAGATCTCGGCACTAGTAGCACCCCAACTGCCCCCCATCAATCCAGATTAAAGAGAAAGGGTTACTTAAGCTCCTCCAAGGCCTCAGCCCACGTAAAGCGACCGGGCCCGACTAGATTTCGTCAAGATTATTAATATGGCACCTTCGATATCTCCAGCCCTAACATTCCTATTCCAATCCTCATTAGAGCAGGGCCAGACTCCCGACGACTGGAAAGGAGCATTCACCACTCAAATACTCAAGCAAGGCGACAAGAGCAAAACCTCCAATTGCAGACCAGTGTCCATGCCATCCATTTGCTGTAAATGTGCTATTGATAGCACATTATCATGGAACAGCCATATAGACTGGATTACAAAGAAGGCAAACAACACCACAGCGTTCCTTTGATGAAACCTGTCCACATGCCCCAAACAAGTAAAATCAACGTGCTACAAATCACTAGTACGCCCACAGTTGGAGTATGCGTCGACTGTTTGGGACCCACCTACCAAATCAAACATTGTCAACCTTGAAGCAGTAGGCCTACAACGCAGGGCAGCTCGGTTTACCACTGTCGATTATCGGCGAACAAGCCTTGTCACCACCATGCCATTATGATGTACCGGATTGTACACCAGCTTGTTCAAATCCCAGCATCACCATACCTAATCCATCGATGCCTTCCGTGCAGGGATTTTTAAGGGGATTGCGTAGCCCCACAATCATAGATGTTTTTAACCTGTTTTTAACCTGTTTTTAACCTGTTTTTAACTACACTTGGACCTTTCACCACCTGTGCGAGTATGTTCCAGAGGAACCCGGCACAATATAGGAAGAATAAGATGATCTTAGATACACTCAAAAATGACCATCAATTTGAAATTGGTGATATCGTAATGCATTCAACCTCTAATAGTTCACTGAAGGTAGACAGCCCCAGAATGGCAGTAAATAAATTGTACTTTTTGTAAATATACCCCCAGTACAGTTTTATCAATAAAAACGCAAAAATCAACATATCCTAAATGAACATGTTTTATGGTGGAAATGTAATTTTTCGATGTTGTATGGAGATTTGTTATGATTTGGGTAATTTAATACATTCAGAACCTTATTTATTCACCAGTTACCTGTACCCGGTTACATACACTCCCACCAGACTGAAATTCGTCCCTGATTTTCTAACTATACAGGAGAACCACTGATGGCGTTTCTCTGGATGCTCCCGGGCGAGACCCCAAATATAACAGGTAGTTAAAACTCGTTCCGCTCAACCGACACTCGAACCCAGGGTTTCTGGTTTACCGTACCAGCATTCTACCACCTGAGCTATTGAGGAAATACGGTTAGGAATCGATTATTCACCATTTACCTGTACCTGATTAAATATTACAACAGTTTAGTCGTATGTGCGTGCGTATGCCCATGCGTGCGTGCTTGCTCTCGTGCTGGCGTGTGTGCGTGCTTGCGCTCGTGCGTGCGCGCGTGTTTATGTGTGGTTTAAAGTTGCTTTGTAAAGTAGTTCAATCATATCACGTCAGTGTCTACTTGTAGCAGTAAGCTCAATGCTCGATTTTATAATGTTTTATAATGATTGTAAAGTCTTTAATAACAGCTCTTGGTATCTGGATGAGTTAATACCATAAATAACCTCAACTCAACAAAGCTAATACTTCTGATACTGTCGTGTGCTTTTTCTTTATTGATTTACATAATCTAATGAAAGTGGAGAACCATTAAGCAATATATGATAAGAGAGAAGATTTTAATGTTGAAATTGCTAATTATCCCCACTTAGACAGAGATATTACACGAGCAACTTCGTATGGAGTTTCTTTCTCAACTTATTAGTGTTTCTGCTGCTTTTAGTTGAAGACTGTAACATTCGTAGCCTTTGTATAATTAAAAGCTACTCCACCAGGGCTACCGTTACCATAAACTTCGGGAAAAAAAAAAACACCTGCAATTTGAAAATATTATTATCAGTACCCTGATCTACTTCTGTGACAAGGTATATCACAACCTGACTTCTGTGTGACTTGATTTACAAACTTTGTAAGATCCTTGATCACTTTTATACACTCTTTACTAAACGTGTAAGAATGTTTATCAGAAGAGGATATGACTCCATCATGTTGCAACGCTCTGCTTGTTTATTGGTTCACCCATTTACGTACTCTCAATATGTTTTCTATAAATTTGCGATGACCGGACATATTGTGGATTATGACGTCTACACCACCCCTTTCAAGGGGTGGTAACGTTTGATGTGTGTCCTCAAGCGTGTTTTGTCGTGCTCTTAATGGTTTATTCTCATGTTGGTCTGACTTCTGGTTGGTCTGAATACTTGCCTTACGGCTTTCTAGGCTTTTGTTGTTTTATATGCATATATATATGATCATATTTGAGTTATACTTACCTTGCCTGTTAATGCTGCCTTGTATGGGAATTTCTTTATTTACACTGTCCCGATTTATTGGGATAACAATAAGGTTATAGTGAGCTTTGGTGCACCCTAAAACCTAGTTTACACCACAGCGGCCTTTTTGGTACTGACTATACGACTGTGTTCTGTGAATGCTACATTTCCTGTTCGTCTTTTATAAAATGCATAACCACTGGTATAGTTAGTGGTTTTAGAGCCTGTGTAACAATCATATAAGTATAATATGAGAATAATATACAATTTTACACGAAAAAAAATCTCCATGAAATTATATGAAAATGTGTGTGCTTTAAAAAAAACATTTCTCATATGAAACTCCTGTTATCAGTACGGGAGCAGCCTTGATATATTCCTACATCTTTCAAATATCGCAACCACGCTTGACAACGAAAAGTAGTACGTCAACTTTCGGCAACGTCAAAAAAAAAAAAATGTCCGCCATTTTGAATTTTTTAAAACGCATAATTTGGAAAATTGTGACAATTTTTGATCATGAAATTTCATTTCCCCTTTAGGTTTCGTGATTTTCGTCTGTACCGACTTTTTTTTTTAGAAGCTCTACTGCGTGATAAATGCAGACCCGCCTTGTAAAATGTCGAAATGTTTTAGAATTATATGTAGCTCCATTTATATAAGAATAGTTTAAGAATCGTACGATTCTCATATAAGAATGCAATCATATGTTTATTATATACGGCAAAATTGTAAGGTATAATCAAATAGTAAATATTGCATCGTTTATTATCTACACTATATATATGTGTAACTGCATGTATAATATAACATTTAAGGAAACGTACAAGCCAAGTAACTATTTATAAATATGTTATGAGTATAATAACTAGACAACGTTATCACTTTAAACAAAAGTACAATAGTTACAAATATACAATAAAATTCACACGCATAAAAATACTTACATTTCAACCAACATGAAACCATATTCACCAAATACGATAATTGTTTCACCGCCTTGATCGTTCTGTTTCTAAACTAAACTAAACTTTACCTTTTTTCTTTTTTAAAGCTGTATGCTCTATATATATTAAGGTCATCATATTAAAAGAATTAATTTCTGTTTGACGACTATCTCAACCAGTTCATACTTGTAAAACATAAAGTGGTAAGTGGTATGTGGGTGTCCTGTACGGCTTTGTGAAAACGCGGTATGCCATATTGTTGCAGTATGCCATTTATATGGCTCACTGCAGCAGCGTATATGGCTTACTGCTGAAGTATGGCATACTGCGTCGCAAGGTGTAACGCAGTGCTACATGTGTACTTTTTCATATGGCAAAGTGTAGATTTCGAGATCATGGTAACAAAAACTCTATTGTTTGGGGCGCTTGTTTCAGCCAAAGGTTTTTTTGCAGTAACTCGAGCAATTTAAATAATACGTACATCAGTTATATATCATTAGAACTGGCATTTTTAGTGGTAAATAAAACTACTTTACTTTTGTAAATCAGTTGAGAAATAAATATTTTACAGCCAAAATGATTTTTTGATGGGGCTTTTCCTATGTAAATTCCTTGTTGGTGGGACAGCAGAAAATTACAAAATGTCAAATAACTTCAGTAAAACTTGATATATAGAGTTTAATAACCAGTGTTTTTGAGATACGGGAAATATCTCCCGAGGTAGAGAAATGGCCCCGATATAAGAACGAGTGCGGAGCACGAGTTCTTATTATCGGGACCATTTCCCTACCGAGGGAGATATTTTCAGTATCTCAAAAACACGGGTTATTAAACTATATATTACATAATTTAAATGATATTTTATTAATATTTCTAATGATTCACGCCTTTTAACACCAGTTTGCATGAGAACTCCAAGACGACGTTACGTCATACAAACAAAACAAGTGGAACCGGAACTCTTCGTTAATTTCCGTAATCCTTATTTCCTAGTTGCGGAATCTGACGAAGACGTCCGTAAAACAATCGGAACGTCATTTGGCATTCCCGCCACTGACGGAAAAGGCCGAGCAATGTTCCGTACTGGGAAATATCTCCCACTGGGAGATATTATATTTCCCACTGGGAGATATTTCCCAGTAGAGCAAACGAGTAGATATAGCTTTTCTGTTCCCAGTATTTCCTATACAAATCACAGACAAATATGTAATATTTTGTTATAAAACTTTCAGGGTGTCTTAATGTACTAATATCCAACAATTTAGAACTATTTTGAATAAAAAATCTAAAAAAATATATTTTTCGAATTTTTCATGCAGCAGAATTTTGCATTGAAAATGACCCATCAAAATCAACTTTCGCACATGAAATTTTTATTTCTCGACCGATTTTGAAAAGTAAGGTATTTTTATTTACCACTAAAAATGTCTGTTCCACTGATATATAACTTATATAGGTAGTAGATTAATTTTATCTTAAAAGTCCAAAAAACCTTTGGCTGAAACAAGCGCCCCAAACAATAATAAAATTATCAAAATAAAACAATTTGCCAAAACTATATATATATATTAAATAAATAGTAACTCTTCTTCAAATTTTCGAACACTTGTTCTTTTTCAAGAAAAAGCACAGAAATACAACTTTTAAGTAAAATCCATCTTGTTGTTTAAATGACGGACGTTATGATGAAAAATATACCATAACGACGTCACGTCATTTCCTGTGTGACGTTAGGCAAATGACGTGACGTCGTTTCCCGAAACACTCCTTCTACTTTAACACAAACCGATTTCATGAACACTATACACTAAATATTCATTAAAAGTTGTATTTCTGTGCTTTTTCTTGAAAAAGAACAAGTGTTCGAAAATTTGAAGAAAAGTTACTATTTATTTAATATTGAATTAACTTTCCTTTTGAAAGACTATACAGATATGAATATATATATATATAAATGAACATGGATCATTACTTCGTGAAATAAAACATAAAACAGGCAAAATCTGCGAAATTTCTTTTCTATGCGGAAATATGATTTTCTATTCAAACTTACAGTGCTTTGGGGTGTATAGAATCATTGGTAGTAAAGAATCATTTCCTGTTAAATTCAATTTTCTCAGCTCATATATTTTAGATTGTTTTAAAACTTTCCAGGCTTGAAGATATATCATATAAGCATACATTTATTCAACGGTGAAATTATTTGGGACATTTTTTTATGCAAAATATATCACTACGTGCAACATCTCTCAGAAAAAATGATTCCATACTACCTGAATGAAGTGTGTTTTGAAACGAAAAATTCATACTGTCACAATAAACTCAGAAATAAATATTTCCTGTTTTAACAAATTTTAGGGACAAAAGTCAAAATGCAATCATCAATTAAGGTAACTTGTTTAAGGATATAATGAAATTATGTAAATATTGGTGCAAAAACGCCTATTAAAAAATCACAGTTTCAGGACAATAATTTTAGAAATTTTGCTATCATACAACTAAAAGGGTAAATCTAAATCAGAAATTAAATTAACATTTTCCTTTTATTTCAAAATTTGACGTTTAACCCAAAGCATTGTATGTTAAATTGCAGAGCTTGCAATAGTAGAATGAATAAAAAGTATTTTCTTGTTAATTTAATTGTTTTGTTTGATTTATCCAGATTTATTTTTCTCGTAAATGTTGTTTTTTTAGTTAGATACGCACTAGGCTTTTCTTACTAGAACCATTTCCACAATATTTAGTAATGATTTTAATCAAAATCATTTGCTCTCTAAAATATTGCATTTTTTCAAACGTTGCAGTATTTACAGGTACAAATAAACACACGCTATCATAATGACGAGGCGTCGTTCAATTTAGTTGAACTTGAGATGAAGGTACAATACATTGCCAAAGCCTATACAAAGACACATATCTGTATTCGAAATTAAACATACCAAGCATGTTTATAACTACACAATGCCACGAAAATGGGATGCTTGTGAAGACACGAACAATTAAGCATACATTTACTGTTACCGGGTAAAACGTAACGAAGAAAAAAATGCAAAACCGGCTTTTTAAAATATAATCAACATATTTATTCAAATAATAAAAATTGAAAGATATCCACTTACAGAATACACACAAATTATATCCAGTATTTCTTTAAAATCCAATGTTAGCATCAACTGTCCATTTAATCCAAATTGTCAAGTGTCCCTTTAATCCAAATTGTCACGTGTCCCTTTAATCCAAATTCATTTAAAGTCTTTCCTTATTTAGTCCAACTACTCCAATGTCACGTTTAGAATAGATGAGCACAGTACTTTTAATATAAATCCTCTCACAATATATATTCAAATCCAATATATGTAATACATATAATTCACAATGTCTCTTTTTCTTTAATATAGTGAACTAAATACTGAACAACAACCAAATCTCACAAAGCCTTCTTTATATACTGCAATATAATTTTCTGTACGTTTCTGTCGCAGACATAAAAATAAACATCCAATAGAAACATAAACACATTTTTTAAATGACAAAATGAATATTAAATATGCGACATCGTAAATAAACATATTCTTAGGTAACATTACGTGCACTTACTTTATACCAGATTTTCTGAGAAGCATAATATTTCCTAATCATTGTATTGTAAAAAAAGTTTTTGAAATTTTTGAAATCAGGAAAAATTCCTGATTTCAAAAATTTCAAAAACTTTAGCTTTAGGTACTATTTCTTAGTTTCAGTGCATATCATATACAGTTAGATAAATTCAAAATTGAATGCCATTAGCGAATCAAACTTAAGCAAATCAAACTTATTCAAATGTGGCCATCGGCAATGATAAGGTTAAAGATAGTTTTATAAATTGGACAAACACGTAAGAAATGCTATTTGTTTTCAATAATATTTATATTGCAAACTCGGCATTTTCTTTTATCTCTGTGAATATTTTCATATGTTCCGCTTTCTGTGAAGTCAATTAGCTGCTAAATGTTTTCCCTATATCGATATCTAAAGTTAAAGTCATGTTTAAATCGGAAGTAAGTAGTAAGTGTATTAGAATTAGGCATATCTTCATACCAACTATGTTGATATACATATGACTAAACTTCTTTGTTGTAATAGCTCCAGAGTAAGATGTTCTATATCATATTGGGTTTTTATATGTATGGTGTACTAATAAGTTTGTATAAACAGATGTGATGGCACGTTAAAGTTGAAAATTTAACATTCAACTACAATTCTCCGTTCTACATTCAATTTCTGTTCTCTGTTCTTCATTCAAACATAGTTCATAGTTATCCGTTCTACATTCAACTTCAGTTCTCCGTTCTATATTCGAACCTAGTTTTCCGTTCTACATGCGGCTTCAGTTCTCCGTTCTAAATTCGAACCTAGTTCTCCGTTCTACATTCAATTCCTGTTCTCTATTCTACATTCGGACCTAGTTCTACGTTCTACATTCAACTACAGTTCTCCGTTCTACATTCGAACTCAGTTCTCCATTATACATTCGGCTCTAGTTCTCCGTTAAACATTCGACTCTAGTTTCTCCGTTCTGTATTCGACTCTAGTTCTCCGTTCTACATTCGACTTCAGTTCTCCTTTCTAGATTCGAATCTTGTTCTCCGTTCTATATTTGTCTTCAGTTCTTCGTTCTTCATTCGAACCTAGTTCTCCGTTCTACATTCGACTCCAGTTCTCCGTTCTACATCCGAACCTATTTATACGTTCTTTATTCAACTTCATTTCTGCGTTCTACATACGACTTCAGTTCTCCGTTCTACATTCGACTCTAGTTCTACGTTCTACATTCGACTCTAGTTCTACGTTGTACATTCGACTTCAGTTCTTCGTTCTACATTCTTACCCAGTTCTCCGTTCTATATTCGACTTCATTTCTCCGTTCTACATTCGAACCTAGTTCTCCGTTTTACATTCGACATCGGTTCTTCGTTCTACACTCGAACCTAGTTCTCCGTTCTACAATCAACTACATTTCTCCGTTCTACATTCGATTCCAGTTGTCCGTTCTACTTTCGACTGTAGTTCTCCGTTCTACATTCGATTTTAGTTCTCCGTTCTACATTCGACTCCAGTTCTCCGTTCTACATTCGAAACTCAATCTCCGTTCTACATTCAACTCCAGTTCTCCGTTCTGCATTCAGACTTAGTTCTCCGTTCTACATTCAAGTTCAGTTCTCCGTTCTACATTCAAACCTAGTTCTCCGTTCTACATTCAAGTTCAGTTCTCCGTTCTACATTCAAACCTAGTTCTCCGTTCTACATTCAAGTTCAGTTCTCCGTTCTACATTCTTACCCAGTTCTCCGTTCTGCATTCAGACTTAGTTCTCCGTTCTACATTCAAGTTCAGTTCTCCGTTCTACATTCAAACCTAGTTCTCCGTTCTACATTCAAGTTCAGTTCTCCGTTCTATATTCGACTTCATTTCTCCGTTCTACATTCGAACCCAGTTCTCCGTTCTACATTCTACTTCAGTTCTCCGTTCTACATTCGAACCTAGTTCTAAGTCTCTAGTTCTCCGTTCTACATTCGTACTTAGTTATCCGTTCTTTATTCAACTACATTTCTCCATTCTACATTCGACTTCAGTTCTCCGTTCTACATTCGTACCTAGTTATCCGTTCTTTATTCAACTACATTTCTCCATTCTACATTTGACTTCAGTTCTCCGTTCTACAATCGAACCTAGTTCTCAGTACTACTTTCAACTACAGTTCTCCGTTCTACATTCAACTTCAGTTCTCCGTTCTGCATTCAAACCTAGTTTTCCGTTCTTCATTCAACTTCAGTTTTGCGTTCTACATTCGAACCTAGTTCTCCGTTCTATCTTCGAACCTAGTTCTTTGTTCTACATTCGACTTCAGTTCTCCGCTCTACATTCGATTTCAGTTCTCCGTTCTACATTCGAATCTCGTTCTCCGTTCTACATTCAACTTCTGTTCTCCGTTTTACATTCGACTGCAGTTCTCCGTTCTACATTCAGACCTAGTTCTCCGTTCTACATTTGAACCTAGTTATCCGTTCTACATTCGATTTCTGTTCTCCGTTCTGCATTCGACTCTAGTTCTCCGTTCTACATTCGACCTCAGTTCTCCGTTCTACATCGTTCAAGCTCTTTTTGTTTTGTCAAAGTGACGCCTAGATATATGTTAGTATCAATAGCTGCAACGCCATGAAGCCAGGAGATTTAATTTAAAACCGGAGATCAATAAAGCATGAATATGTTGAAATGGAAAACTATTTATTCTGTCACACAGAGATATGGAGTATTTACTGAAATTCATTATTGTCTACCCGTACCCTACACAAAGAGTAAAAGATCTCCCCCTCCCCCACCCGCACACACAAACACACCTCACATTTTACGATGTATATGACGGTCGATTTTAGTGATGGACTACCAACCTTAACCTCCCTCATCCGTAAGAATCGGCTAAGTCGAGCTCCCAGTGGATTAGAGCCCGCAGTGGTGAGAGGCTAAAAGGTTTCAAACTCAACGACTTTACCATACACGGAGGCATCTAAGGGTGTAGCATTTGTATATAAAAAGTAACCTCCCTTTTTTTTTATTGTGCACGATGAGCTGAGCACATACTAATCATTATTGAACTGAGTGGTACTGTTGGGATATTGATATATTGAGCCACGCGAAATGTGCGAACAGGTATGAGTGTCTGGGAGCATGCAAAAACGGCACTTACCTCCCCGAAATTTGTTTTACACTTGCTTTTTCGTGAGTACTTGTGCATTATCAGAATGTTATAATTTTTAAGTTTTTCAATCCAATGATGAACAACGAAGAATTCAGGCCCATGCCACCGTAAAATTCGACAAATAATGATTGCCCTGATTTTATGACGGGTGCGCGCCTTGTCCGCCATTGGCTTATGTTACACATTTTAATACTCGAACTAGTTTCAAAGGACCTTTATAATGGCAAAATTATAGTTAAAGAACACTCACTCGCGAAGAAGAAAAAAAATAAAAGAAGATTAATTTCAACAGTAAAACGTGATTCCATCATCATACGTAAAAGGCTATGGGTAGGATGTTCCATGAGCGGATTCAGTATTTGAGATTTAATTATGAGTATAACGTTGGTTCCTGATTCCCGGCTCCCGGTTCCCAATTCCCAGTTCCTGGTTATAGATTCCTTATTCGAATCGAATTGTGAACCAGGAACTGGGAACTAGGAACTGGTTCCTGGTTCCCGGTTCATAGTTCCCGATTCGAACCCAATGAGAAATTTAATAATATCACCTTGATTGTCATATTGGACATATCCCAGTTTCATGGAAAACGACATGTGATGGTATAAAATCGGCAACATGAACATGGTAGGATGTTTCTTTTCTCATGTCTCCTAAATATCAACTAATATGATACTTTACGATTTCCACACAATTTCAGCAGGCTTTAACACAAACAGAAGCCAGTTCCTTAATTCGCGCCAAATCAGGAACCGGAAACTGGTTCCTAGTTCACGAACCCAGTAAGTAATTGCATGATTCCACATTGACTTTGCAATGCATATAACCCAGTTTCATGCAAAACGACATGCGATGTTACAAAATCGGCAAAACAAAAAAGGAGGATGATTTTTTTGGAGTTATGTCTCCAATTACATGTAAATAGATTTTTGAACGGTGCCGTCAGGCACACGTCCTATGTAGAACTGGTAAGTATTCTTAGTTTTGGTAGACAATTATATATGTACATAGTTAAACGATATTAATATGTGCTATATCAAGGCAAATTTACTTCAGTAGTAATATGTCAAGTTAAAAACAACACAATAGCTAGAAAAGAGGCTGGTTAAATTGGATGAGCATGTGAATCCAGCGACTTGTTTTTTTACCAAGAAACATCGAGTTACCATTATTTAAAGATGATATGGGGGGAAAAAAGTTTAGTTTAATAGGACACGGAGCCATATACCGATGTCGAAATCCGAATAAGGAATTAAAAGATCATGAAAATAAAAAAAACATTCCACACAGTTATGATTTTTTTACCAAGAAACATAAATTAACCATTTTTTTAAGATGATCTGGCGAAAAAGGTTTACTTTAAAGAGCTGCGAACAAGGAACCAGAATATCATGAAAATATTTTGTTTTCAATTCCAACAGTTACGTTTCAAATCATGAAAATTAAAAACACTTTTTCTGTTCCCACACAGTTATGATTTTGTTTTACCACAAAACATTGAGTAACCATTTTTTTAAGATGATCTTGCCGAAAAAAGCTTACTTTAAAGGGATATGTAGCCATAGAACGATGTCGAACTCGAAATAAGGAACTAGCAGATCATGAAAAATAATTATTTTTTTCGATTCTCACACATAAATATTTGTTTTTACCAAGAAACGTCGAGTAACCATTTTTATGCGACAAGTTTTGTTTTTCATAAATCTTTATTATCATATATACAATACAATCCAAGTGATGTAAACAGTCACTCGGACGACACTCTTAGATAATAAAGAGACGAAAAAGTAATAAAAATTATTACTCCAACTGTGTAATGTACATTATATAAAATCTGAATGTTCTTTTAATCACTGTTCACTATTTACACTCACTGTTCATAAAATCTGTTCACTATTCAATATTTGCACTATTCACTGTTCAATATGTGCACTGTTCAAAATTAACACTGTTCATTATTCAAGGAAGAGAAGAGTCACGTATGTATATATAAATTATAAGAGGTGAGTTATATTATTATTGATAATTTTAAACTATGTTTAACAAACGAAACGAAATATCTTAAAGATTGCCGTTTACAGAATGTTTTAGTAATTCTGTTGAGAACTTTATCTTAGAAATAGGGGTAATTATTAACAATACAAGGCAATGTTTACAGTTTATGTTTATTGGAATAGGTTGGCCACGGCTTCAACAATATAGAAAATAAAACATATTCATGTACTTTATGAACCCTGGGTACAATAGTTCACAAAGACAAATGTACCTAATATAGAAGATAAAATAGGGCCTACTACCGAATTGAAAGCTCTTGCATTGAAAATGTCAAAATTCTTATTAACTACACAATAAGCAATTGCTGTGACTGCGAAAAACCGGAATATATTGGCCACAGCTTCAACAAAATAGAAGATAAAACATATTCATGTACTTTATGAACCCTGGGTACAATAGTTCACAAAGACAAATGTACCTAATATAGAAGATAAAATGTGTAGTTAATTAAACATATGTATGTACTTTATGAACCCTGGGTACAGCAGTTCACAAAGACAAATGTACCCAATTGAAAGCTCTTGCATTGAAAATGTCAAAATTCTTATTAACTACACAATAAGTAATTACTGTGACCGCGAAAAACTGCCGCCACCGTGAGGAGATCCCGAATGTGGACTGCTGGTCATATACCACTATTGCATTTCACATAGGGCTAAATTATAGCCTTTTGGCCCTAAAACACATTTTACATACTCAAGGGAACCTTTTAGGATACTTTATTTTCAAGAACTATCCTAAACACACTTAAAAAATAATTGGGGCTTTTGCAATGCTTTCACCTACTTTCGGTTTGATGAAGGTGCTGACCGTCGGGCTCGCAGCAAATAAATGTGAATTTCTGACAATTTACTATACCTGTAATTTTCTCAATAAAATAGCCCAGATGCAAGAACAAATACACTGTTATTTTTTTTTATCACCTACACATATTATTTTGACATTTTATGTACATCAGTTATGATTAAGGAAATTCTACCCAATCAGAAAATAGCTCTTTCGAAAAAGATATACCCTAATACACCCTATACCTTTTTCAGCCAATCAGTAGCCCCAAAACAATAGTGGTATGTGACCTAAAGTCACACAAAAATGTACCAATTCAATTATTTGCTTCGCTAGTTGATACAATAAACATTTTCGAACAAAATGATATATTTTTCTTTATTCTACAAGAAAAGTCTTAATAATTATCTTCAGTAACAACATTAAGCATTCATTGTACACTTTAATTGCTCAGCAAAGACCATTAGACTCATTAAGAGTTATCTTTTGTTTATTTGAAGACGTTTAGAAAATAAATTCCACAATGCAGGTATATGTATGTTGAAGGTGTTTGGAACAAGGTGAGATTGTAGACATGGGGACCACTTGGTTAATCTCCATCCTCAGCAACCCGAAGTATCATATTACAGCCAAGATGATCACAGTATGTACAAGTGTTTGGTCACGTTTCCATACAAACTTACGTACCAAAAAGGTGTGACTTGTACCAAAGAATCATGAAAGGAGATGAAAAAAGACGTCAAAATGGATTTAAAAAAGGGCATATTTTCTCTCCAAACAAGGGGAAAAGTGCTAAAATGACAAAAGAAGTTAAGGAAAAGGTGCAGTACATTCGACCGACTGTGCAAGAGGAAGAACTTCTGCGATACGAACCAATTAAGCCTGAGACAATGTCTTCGACAGTTTTCTCGGCTCCGCCAGCTGGGAGAGTTAAATTCCTACGTAGCCAACCGGTTCAGCCTTCTACGAGTAAATGTAACAAGTTTGCCAGCAAGAACCAAGTGGTTAAATATTTTGATTACAACAGTGAATTAAAGTTGATTTAACTGTAATTTTCTTGCCCAAATGTGTAATTAATGTCTTAAACTAAGTAAAAAGTATATGATGCATGGTGTTTTTGTATGTTTTTCTGCAATTTCTGACAAGAAATGATTAAAATATACTCCAGCAAAGCAGTATATAACACTAGGACGTCTAATACATTTATTTATAAATATTTCCCTGTTTAAAATAAATTTCTAATTGAATTTAGAGGTAGAATTAGGGTTAGGATAAAATAATAACAATCAAAGGGAGATAACTCAAAAAATACCAAAAATCATACAAACACTAAAATACATTAAAATGGTAAAAAAAAGCATCAAACATGATAATATTTGTCAGAAATCAACTGTCATTTCAGGCACAATAGCAAGCAAAGCTGCTACAAGCTGTTCCACACAGAAAAACTGTGGGACATGATGAACACAGTCATTAAAGAGCACGTCTCGAGGAGTTCCAGTTGTAGGGGGCAATTGGCCTTCGACAAGACTAGTGAAGAACAGAGAGGCTTTGCCTGGCGTGAGAGAGTCATTTGTAGCTCTTGCAAATACCGCTCGACTATGTTTAAGCTGTATGAGGAAGTAAACAACGGAAAGAGGGGATGCAAAGCCGCGACAGCAAATGTGGGATTAAACATAGCCATGATTCAAACTCCAGTTGCAGCAACCAGTGTGAGAAAAATGATGTTGGGTGCCAATATTCCAGCTCCATCTATGTCGGGTATGCAAAAAAGTGCATCAAAAGTAAATGAAATAATTAAAAATGAAAATGTTGCCGATAGGAAAACACGACGTGAACAACTGAAAATAATTAATCGGTGGAGAAACAGGCCCGAAAAGGAAGTTGCTGTGCAGTCTGACGGCACGTACAACAACAGTCTATACTCTGGGGTGGGGAAAACCCCATTCCAACCCGCAACACGGTGCACTTACACTGTGGTGGAACATCTCACAAAAAAGAAGCAAATAATAGCTCTGGAGACAGTAAATAAACTTTGCTCCAAGCATGGGTTTCATACGGGAACAGATGAGATGTGTGATATCAAGGCTGCAGTGTGCAATTCAACTGCAAGCATGGAAACTAATATTGGAGATGAACAAAAATGGGCAGAAACGTGTTTCAGAGACATGCATGAGGATGGATTAGAGGTGAAATACCAAACAACTGATCCTGATACAAAGGCCTATCAGGCTGCAGCAGAGCTTACTGAAAAAAAAATAACCAGCACCATACCTGAACATCAGATTGACACAAGACACTTGGGCGAGAACCACAGGAAACAAATAAAACGCAGTTCTCATGTACTGAACATGATGCCAGGCAATACAAAAGCATACCGACAACACATACGTGATCGATTTGCCATCGATATAAGCAAACGGTGTCAGTCAGAATTCGAAACAATTCACGGTCAGGGAAATGGAGATTTTAATAGTATAACAACCCGTTTAAACAAATGTGTGGGCGCTATTAAAAAGTGCTATAGTGCTAACCATACACACTGCAAGTTATTTTCAAGTGTGTGCAGTGGTGAAAAAAATAATAACTGGATTGTGAAAAGCAGCTTCTTACCACCCATATTTAAAATAGACTTGTCAAAATCTGAGAATGAGACAACTTTACTTGAATGCATAGAGTACAGACTTTCTGAGGACACACTTAGTCAAACAAAATTAAACACAAACACTCAGAAGGTGGAGGCAACAAACAGATCAATTAAAAGATCCTTACCGAAGAATGCAACGTTTTCACGTAATTTCCCAGGTAGAGCTCACAGTGCAATTCACAGTGTCAATAATGGTCCGGGGGGAGTCGATCAGGCTACTGTGCTCAGTTGCTGACTGTCCCATTCCGGTAGGTGGAAAAGTCGATCGCAGTCTTACAACTCAACAGGTGCTATCTGAAAGACAAAAAGAAAGGGAAGATCAATAGCTCATAAATTAAAGCGCAAAGCAAGAAGGTTGAAAATGTATACACTTTACGCGCAACATCAAGAAGAAAAAAAATATATTCGCGGACAGCTGTTGAGAAACAAAGTCTTGAGAGCACGTACAACCAAGCAGACACTAAATGTTGCTTGTCCGAGCATATCATCCCAAGACCACGCTTATACCAGAAGACCTCGAAATAATACAAAATTACGTACAAAGAGGCAGGCTACAGCGTGCAAACCCACACAGGACCCAGCTTTAGCACAATAACTCCTAGACATATTTATCGACCTAGCCTCCAAGACCAAATGTAGGGATTCACACAGATTTTATTGTGGCACCGGTGGCTAACATCCAAGTCCAATCCATGCTCATCCAGTCTCGGAACCTCATGGTGAAGTAGCCTATGATGCAGTATGTACGATACCCTGTGAGCCCTTTCAATGTACTTACATCCATCTGGCCAACAAACACGTTTTATACCATATTCACACCTATCCCTGCACCCCACCCACTGCACACACTTATCCTCTAAGAAGTGAGATCCCACTGGCCAATAAGCAGTGTTTTTTTTGAAATCTTTGATGAATTTTCCCAAAGAATTTTTCAATTTCCATTATTTAATATCACGACAATATTGTCATGTGCTATTTCCCCCCAAAAATAAATGTAAACAAACCAAATCAGCTTCCGACTCTTGGAGCAGCCTCTTTTACATGCTGTGCTTTAGGTCATATACCACTATTGCATTTTACATAGGGTTACATTATAGCCGTTTGGCCCTAAAACTCATTTTACATACCCAAGGGAACCTTTTAGGCTGAAAATAATTAGGGCTTTTGTAACGCTTTCACCTACTTTCGGTTTGATAACGGTGCTGACCGTCGGGCTCGTAGCAAATAAATGTGAATTTCTGACAATTTACTTTACCTGTAATTTTCTCAATAAAATAGCCCAGATGCAAGAACAAATACACTGTTGTTGTTTTTTTATCACCTACACATATTATTTTGACATTTCATGTACATCAGTTATGATTAAGGCAATTCTACCCAATCAGAAAAATAGCTCTTTCGAAAAAGATATACCCTAATACACCCTATACTTTTTCAGCCAATCAGTACCCCAAAACAATAGTGGTATGTGACCTGCTGTAAACTCTGTTGAAGCCGCGACAGAAGAACCCGACTGAAACCGATGAAATCCCGTGCTCTGAAAAAATGGAAAACACTGTTTTCAATAACAGGAGAGGGTGGGTGGGTTTATGTTGCGAATACAGATAAAATAAATGTTTTGTACCGAATGAATTACTGAACCTGTTGTTCTATCACATTGTGTAGAGGAAGAGAAATTGATAATTTAAGTTGCCGGTGTCTATGTATAAAATGCACCGGCAGAATTTATACACTAAATTTATTTCATATTCCACTTGAATAACAATAATTTGTCCTTCAACGCACATTATTTGAAAATAATGCGTCACTTTTTTGTAATATTTATGCAACCTTAAAATCAGAGTTTTAGGTGAAATTAATATATTTTTGCAAAAGTTTACAGTACATTTGCAGATGTGGGATTGCCTTATATTGAAACTCTTAAAACAGGCTTTACGGCAACCGCACTTTTAAGAAGGCGCCATATAGTACTACATATTATATATGTATATGTTTTAAAATAATATAATATGAAAGTATAATAAGATCAATAATTGCTGAACTGTATATAAGTGACTTTAATATATTTTGAAAAAAGGGGGGAAACAGTTCTCAACACATATTATATTGTTATACAATCTGTAATCCCATCAGAAAATTGTAAATATTGTGTTTTTAACATATAAACGGATGATTACTAACTACATGAATGAAAATGGTTCCAATACTGGATTACATATACATATGAGTGAAGATGAATTATACTTACTACTGAATATGAGGTACTTATAATGATTCCAAAACTTATTACACAGCACGATGCAAATGATGATACAAGTCCTAAATTAATTAGCAATCAATAGAAACTGGTGTAAAGTACGTTTTCATTTCAAGACAAGGATCAAATGTTATTTCGTTTGTTGTAGCATTTATAGTTCCAAAACTATAATCACACCAAAAGTGACCAAAATTAAGTGTTTTGTAAGGTTTCTACAAGTCCAAATAATATGTCTAGATTCCGTAAGCAAAATAAGTGCGATATTATGAATCTCTCTGTCTAATTTCGGTAAGTAAACAAATCTAAATACTCGTTCACTAAGGATGAAGTTACATTGACTTATACTTTTCAAAATCTTTAAAACAATCTGATCTAATGGTTGAACCACTTTGCATTCTATGAAAGATGACTTACAGTTTCTATTGATTAACAAAAGGGACATGTTTTATCCTTAGTAATATGTCTCATTGACAAATAATAATTCACATAAAACATCATGACATATTCTCCAGGCAGTATTTCTGACATCTGGATCGATACACGGTAAGTATAAATTGTTAAACACTTGTTTAAAATCAATTAAAGGGAAAATTTTCATAACCCTTCTATTTTCTATTATAAAAGCAATACTAATTTCAAACACAATTTTAATGGTGATTATCATGATTACGAAGAATAACAAAAATCCAATTTTAAGTCCTAAATAATATCCAAAATTCTATCTAAAAAGTGACTCAATGCATGCGTGCGGCCTTTTTTTATAGAGGCTTCAATCTTATGAATATTAATGAGTTAGCGTGTAGGCCATTGCTAAGCTTCAACCTACAGTGAATTTTCACCAGTGAACTTCCGCCATCAGCAGTCATAATTTATTAAGCAGGCATGCCCGTGCTATGTAAATGATACGAAGCATGCACTGAGAAATTTATATCTGATACATTGGTATTTACCAAGGTGTATACAGCAAGCTGCACTGTGTAGAGTCAGCTTTAGCATGCACTGAGGAATTTAAATGGGCACTAGAATTAAAGAACTAATCTGCAATTCCTTAGATTGTTTTTCATTAAGGATAAATATACAGCAAGTTAGCATACAAGGTAGACCCATACCATATCTTTATTTGTAAATCAGACTTAATTTTATGAATATACATTCATTCTGTCTTATTTGTTTCACACAAACAACAACATCCCCCATCTTTGAAAACACAGATTCGTTCATTCTGATTCCATTAAGTGCAAGTTCAAACAATATGATAAGTGCCCTGTGGGCGTGTCATATGCAACTCTAGTGATCAGTCCTTTCTCATTCCCCAACATCGTCTCACGGTCTGATACCCACGGGCGACATTTCGTTATACTCCAATGGAGATATGGAGTATAACGTAATGTCGCTCGTGGGTATCCGACGATGATACCCCAATAGAGTTTGACAACACATTAGGAATGAAAAAGTAATTACTCCCTTCTTTGCACAGCAGATAGTTCGTGGTCATTTTATACGCAATATACAGTTTTCTCAAATATGAATTTTAAAAATCTATTAAAAAATTGAAAAATACGGTTGAAATTAAACTTTTGTCAACAAGAGTTTCTTATAGAATTGTACACAAAACTCGGATACATCGGTAAATAAATGAATGAGACACATTTTTGAAACAACTAAAACCCCGCAAAAATCACGATCCAAACTTTGTACACAGTCATGCCTGTTATGTTATGTCTATAGTCTTACAGTGTTAATGTAGGACTATAAATAACTAAGAACGAACAACGTGTTCTAACTAATAATCTGTAATTACGATGTTATTCATTGTAATGTAAATAGGGAACTGCCCAGCAGTAGTCAGTGTTCCAGACTGGAGTGCGTGGTAAGAGAGTGTCTGTTATAAGACGACATATGGTAATACAAAAACTCCTTTTAAAATTCGAAGTTATATGTTCTTTCATAATATAAGAATGCGTATAACAAGTTCATAGATATAAAATTATTTCCTGACAGAATTCATTAATGTTCATATTCAAATGCTTCGTTCGTGGTCAGTTTGGCAGCTGGTGATTAATCTCCAGTATTGCAGGCTGCGATGATCTTTGGTCCATTAAAACGTCATTTAGATCTGACTTTATAGAGTGTCGGTTTATAGCTCTGATTATCTTTCATCTCCCGGTGGCACAATGAGGTTGATTAATGGGCATTTAATCCAACATGTTTCCAAGTTTATGGTAATTCCATGATGATTACACTGATTATGTGGCCGCCTTGACCGGGCTAATGAGCATTCACCAGGAAGGGGTTAACTTGACAGTTTAGTTAGACACAATAACTTTGCTTTTAATGTGTCTGCCATATCGCGAGATGCGCTTATCAGTACTTTTATTTATGAAAGTCGTTTGTTTTAAAACATCTGTGGTATTTGAAGAGGCATTTTCTCTTTGCGGCACTTTGTTGGGAAGTGAACCTTCACTTTGACACTGTGAGATAGTTTCCTTTGTTTTAAGAAGGTGTCTTCTGTTCCTACATTAAATGGCATTATCATCTTTTGTCATAACCGAGTAGGATCGCTCATTATGCTTTTTAACTACGACAGCAGGTTTCCACTATTTGTTAGATTGCTGAATTCTTACTGTGTCTCCAAATGACAAGGGGCTCAGAGGTTTTGCATTCCTGTCATAAAACCGTTTCCCTTTCATTTTCTTTGACATAATATTCTTTCGAGTTTGACCTGTGTTGGGGACCCTGGGGACTAACCTTTCCTTAACTACAGGTAAAACAGAACGTAATTGTCTCCCCATGGGTAGTTCTGCTGGGGAATACCCAATATCTAGAGGGGTAGCTCGGTATTCAAGTAATCCGATCAGAGGATTCTTGTTATCGGCCTTTGCTTTTGTAAATATGCGTTTGACAGTTTGCACAGATTTTCACTCAGTCCATTTGATTGCGCATATTTTGGAGAGGACGTAATGTGATTAATGTC
Organism: Cyrtodaria siliqua; assembly: GCA_037043455.1. Classification (NCBI taxonomy): domain Eukaryota; kingdom Metazoa; phylum Mollusca; class Bivalvia; order Adapedonta; family Hiatellidae; genus Cyrtodaria; species Cyrtodaria siliqua. The sequence goes on along the minus strand of JAWPHD010004405.1, from coordinate 87,103 downwards.
CCATGAGAGTGCAAATTCGCTAAATTCTTTGGAGTTATAGCAGGGCCCACTGTCCGAGATTATACGTTCTGGCACGCCTAAGCGCGAAAATGCTGACTTCATGTGATGAATTACAGAGCTACTCTTTAAGTTTGTAATCTGAACAACTTCGATGTTGCGACTGAAATAATCGACCTTCAGTAGAAATTACTTATTGTCCCATGTAAACAAATCGGTGCCGGTAGTTTGCCATGGATAAGTGGGAACCTCATGTGGTATGAGGGGTTCCTTGGGGTTTGAGTTACGGTGCTCAAGGCAGATTGAGCATTTTGATACCATTTCAGTTATGTCTTTTGAGATCCGTGGCCAAAACATGACGTCACGAGCTCTCCTTAGACATGACTCAATTCCCATGTGACCAGTGTGTAATTTGTCAAGCAGTTTTGACCTGAGTGCTTGAGGAATGACTATTTTTTCCCCTTTCATGATTAACCCATTAACAACTGATAATTGATCACGGACATTCTGGTAATCTAAGATTTGTACGGGACATTGTTTTCTTAGATGGGGCCAACCTTGGAGAATCACTTCACTGAGGCAATGTAATTGTGAATCTTGCTTAGTTTGAGTCTGTATTTCCTCTATTTTAAGATCACTCACAGGTAAACCGGACAGTACAGTGTGCACATGTAAATCCATACTTCCGGATAGGTCGGGGTACGTGTCAGCAAGTGGCTTACGTGACAGTGTGTCGGCGACAGGTATGCTCTTACCTGGAAGGTGATTTAGGTTTAGGTGGTCATAGCGTTGCAACTGAAGCATCATGCGTTGCAAGCGAGGGGGTGCCGCACATAGCGGTTTCTTCATGATAGAAACGAGTGGCAAATGATCCGTTTGCACTTTAACTGCGATCATAAACATATTGATGAAAGCGTTTGCAGCCGAAAAGTATTGCGAACATTTCCTTCTCTATTTGCGCGTTTATCTCTGTCTGTGTCAGGGATTTGGACGCCTAAGCAATCGGCTTATTGTCTTGTAGGAGGGTCGCTCCTAGTCCAAATTTGGAAGCGTCAACCTGTAATGTCAGCGGTTTTGTCATATCATAATATGACAGAACAGGTCCTGGTGACCTTGTAAGGATTTCCTTGACTTTTTGAAAGGCGTTTGCTTGGGGCTCGTCCCATGCAAATTCTACATTCTTGACAGATAATTTATCATGCCAAGAACGGTTTCGAGCTCAGCGCGGTTTCGCGGCTGATCCATGTCGTTAATGGCGGACACCTTGGAGGGGTCAGGTTTGAGTCCGTTGGACGTCAGTATGTGTCCAAAGTATAGAACTTCTGTGACACCAACAACGAGATTGTCAATATTTAGTCTAATTCCCTTTTCGTGGGTACGTTGCAGAACATTACGCAAGTTTTGGTCATGTTCTTCACGTGTACGTCCGTACACAAGAATGTCGTCTGCAATGGCGGCGATTCCTGACAAACCTTCATAGCATTCATCGATCATGCGTTGGAACTCGTCCTGGGAGCTCTTAAGGCCAAATACAAGGCGCTTACAGCGATACCGTCCTAATGGGGTATTAAATGTAGTCAAAAAACGACGAAGTTTCAGAGAGCTTGATGGTCCAGTATCCAGATCGAGCGTCTAATTTTGAGAAAAAATTAGCGCCACTCAATTGGGGAAGGACATCTTCTAACGTACGCATAGGGTAGTGAGGGCGAATTTATTGCCTTATTTAGGTCTTTCGGGTCGAGGAATACCCTGAGGTCGCCCAACGGCTTCTCAACAATGACCATGGAATTGACCCATTTTGTTGGAGTTGTGACTTTCGCTATTACGTCATCTTGTTCCATGCGGTCTAATTCCGTTTTGAATTTGTCACGCAGTGCGACAGGAACTCGTCTAGGTGGGTGAACTACGGGGGGTACATTCGTGTCACTCTTAATGTCACATTCACCAGGGGCTTGCCCTATGCCTTTGAATAAATCGTCATATTCGGCAAGTATGACTTCCTTATTCAAGGGATGCATGTCGTCCGTCTGCCTCGGAGACGCGTCCTTATCAAGGGAGTACACTAACTTAATCAGTTCAAAGTCAATACATGACCGTAAACCTAGAATTGCTGGTGACTTTGTCTCTACAATGTAAAAGTCAGTAGTACGCATGTACTCATCGTAGTTGCAGGGAAGGGAGCAATAACCTATAGTGTATTAAGTTTACTGCCGTTATATGCAGTCAACTCTACGGGTGGCTTTTTTAGGGGCATTACTACACCTAATGTGTTGTAAATATTTAGTGATATAATATTTACTTGTGCACCTGCCTGTGTCCAGCTTAAATTGAATAGAGCTTTTGCTTACCTCAATTGCCACAAATGCCTGATTATTCCTAATTTTACAATACACAGAGTCAATGTAATATTCCGAATTCGCGAGATTGTCAGACACTTCGTTCACAGAGTTTGATCGACACATCTTGGAGAAATGGTTCCATTTCTTGCAATTGTTACATTGTTTCCCGTGTGCAGGGCACTTGTTTTTATTTTGCGTATATCCACAATTGTCACATTTCGTTGTTTTCGTCGGCTGTCCCTTTCGTCTCTGATTTGAGTTCGGTGCAGGTCCCGTCGGCTGTCCCTTTTTCGGTGCAGGTCCTGGTCCTCTTTGTGGACGCTGCTGGTAGCGGTTGATGGCGTGAACTTCTGGTGCGGCGGAAATTGATGATGCCAGTGTTCTCAGCTGTTCTTGAGAGTACGCCAAATTTTGACATATCTGGATGGCTTTGTCCATTGTCAGTGCTTCTCCTTCGTTTATGAAGCGTTCTTGTATTTTCCTGGAGTTTACTCCAAATTCGATTCTATCACGCATCATGTCGTCGGCGTCATTGAACTGACAGTCAATAGCCAACAACTTCTATTGTGTTGTGAATTGCTTCCTTGGATTTCATTGTTAAATTTGAAGCGCGCGAACACCGGATTTAGCTTCGGCTGGACGTGCCTGGCAAATGGCTCACCCTCGTCAGGTATTGTCCAGGTATTACAAATGTCTCTACTGGTATCACCAATCCATAACAGGAGACGTCCTCTGATTTTTGCTTTAAGGGACCAGCAAAAATTAAATCACAATGTTGCTTGAATGTTTTCCAACTCGCTGGAAAGTTTTTTGATTCCCAGTCCATGTGGGGTGTTGGAATTCCGGACATATCCATTTTGGTAATGTTAACAATTTCAAACTGAATGTACACACTTTGTAATTCCTTTTTTTTTGAATGTTTTTTAAATTCCAACGATTTGTGTTTGCAGTTTAAATCCTGTTTCTGACACCATGTTATGTTATGTCTATAGTCTTAATGGTGTTAATGTAAGACTATAAATAACTAAGAACAAACAACGTGTTCTAACTAATAATCTGTAATTACGATGTTATTCATTGTAATGTAAATAGGGAACTGCCCAGCAGTAGTCGGTGTTCCAGACTGGAGTGCCTGGTAAGAGAGTGTCTGTTATAAGACGACATATGGTAATACAACAATGCCCTTAATATGTTACCACTCATGAACATACTCAATAAAACGAGTCTGCTATAACTTGTCTCTCTTGTTTGCATTCCTTCTTTCCGAGGGATCCTTTTTTACAGTATTTATTAACATTCACACTAGCGTTCGTTTAGTGCTGTGAGGCGTCTGTAAACAGTCGCCCCACTATAAATCAATAGTGTTATCACTAACTGGTCCGTTCAAATCTTCAAACCCAATCATAGTGACTTTAAAGTAGAATTGTGAGGTGTTGCATCTTAAACAGCCTCTCATGATCAGACTCAATGAAACCGAGTCTGCTACTTTTCTCTCTTGTTTGTGTTCCGTGGCCGAATGGTTAACGACGTTGCGTTGTAAACCTTCGCCTTTCACCGCTGCGGGTTCGAATCCCACTCGGAGCTCGACTTGTAAGTGAGAAAGTGTCGATAGCTACGGATGTCGGGATGTGTACAGTACTGGTTCTACCCAGGAAAAGTAAGTGGTCAGCCTCCATCACAAAACATCGACCGTCATATATAACCTTACATGTGTTGAAAATGGCGTAAAAGATCATACAAACAAACAAACAAATAACATTGTTTGTGTGATCCCCTTTTCAGTATTATTGACTGCATTTACTGCATACATTTCATACATAGTTTTGATCGAACACGGGTTTTCAGTTCCATTTCAATTTAAAAATGACAATCATACACTTCTCTTATTTGTAAAGCTACACAATGATTAGGTTATCTTTCATCAAAGACAACGTAACCATACAACTGTAAATATATAGCATGTATACTGAAAGGAAAAAGAGACGCAACTCGAAAATTTCCGCTATATAGTGTATATACTGCACTTAATGTGGAATACCACATATAACGTCAACAGAAGCCCTGCATAAAAATACAAACCTACTTCATATAATGTTCAAAGGACCTCATATATTAGATAAACTACTGCATATAATAATAAATGCACTGCATATAATGATAACTGGACTACATATAATGGTCTATCTACTACATACAATGACTTATCTATAGCATATAATGATTAATCTACTGCATATAAATACTTTTCTACCACATATAAAGATTTATTTACCACATATAATTAAAAATGCACTGCATATCATGAAAGGTCTACCACATATAAAAGGAAATGCACTGCATATATTAATCGGCATCATCACAAGACAGTCATGGCGTTCCATATCATATTGGACATACACGTACTATATAGCGGAAATTCCCGCTTTGCGTATCTTTTTTTCCCTTTCAGTATATAATAAACATATTGCACAGGGTTTATTTTTACTCACAAAAAGAAAGAATGATTAACTGTTTAAACTTGATTTACACCTGAGGAAGTTAAATCCAGTTGATACACTTTCAGGTGAATGTTTCAGCTGATCTACATGGATTTATCTTGTGTGTGTGTTAATTTATTTATTTTTAAACTCAGATTGATATGAGAAAAGAAACAATTCAAAAAGGTAAGCGTTATTAATATGGTTATTTGACCTTTCAGTTGGTTATGTGATATAACGTTTGTAATGCAAGGACCTGTGTTTGTATGTCCCGTTAACACATCATATTAGGTTATATTGAGACAGCAACTTCAGAGGGAGATGATATGAAGGATGAAGTTCCCATCAGATATGCCTCCATCGGAGGCAAAACCACGCGGAGCAGAGCTCTGTAGATCTAGAACAAGTTTCAAGGTCGTATCCACTGAGCTACCGAGTCCGCTATATGTATACAGGAAGTAAATCACTGTGGTATTCATGCCTGGTGTAAAAAGGAGTTCCCAAATATATAATCCCTGACTTTTTTGGTGATAAAAGGCATTTTTGAGTATTTAAGGCCTGTTTTTCTGGCTGAAATGACTTTATTGACTTGTTTGTGATAGCTAAAAACCATTTGAATGGTTGTATGATGATTTTATTTATCAACTTGACAGTTTTGAAAGTGAAAGTAGAACACATTTAAGAGGTGCCGAAATAATGCAGTTTGTTCACGGTGACAACAAAGATCATAATTTTATTTTCTTATATGCCATATGACCCCTACTATTCTCAGCGGTTTTCTAGAGAGGCAGGTCTCATGACTAAGAACATGTAAGTGAATCTTAGTTTGAATTTTATTTTGAAAAATGGCTAACTAGAAAGCTTGGACAATATTGCATTGGACTCAATGGGATTTGATTTACTTGCGGTACACCTATAAAGGATCATACATTTTGTAAGATAACTGGTACAACTAACATTATTTTCCCACCCTTAACACGACAGAACTGACAATACATCATGATATGATGACCGAATTTGTGAAGCAATTACCTGACGTATATATTATGTTAAGCCAACAAAATACTCATAAACCGTTATTATTCGAACAATCGTTAATAAGTTGTTTTTGTATAACATTGTGGTCATTATCCTTCATATAAGTAGGGGACGCGGTGGCCCGTGGTGGAATCTGAATCCGGAGATCCCGGGATCGAACCTCAACGGTGCCGCTGTCATGTTTGTGTGTCCCTAGGCCAGACAAGTCACTTAGACTCCTCGGCCAGAGTCTATCATCCGAGCTCGTTTAAGAACCATAGTAATAGATTGGACACGGTTCCCGGATTGCAATGTATCATTCAATTCTCTTTTGAGCTGCTAGAAATTACCTAATAGTATATAGATATAATCTTTTATTCAGCAAAATTGCATAAAGGTCGTAAGACCCATGAGGAATCATATATACAAGGTTGACAGCAGGTACATGCAATAGTTATGTGTACTTATACAAAGATACTAGTGTTTGAACATCAACACGATATAGGAGTATACGTAAGTAACAATTCAAGAAATAGTTTTAATCATTTATGTTACTGTATATATAGAGAGGATATTTGTTGTTTTGGAGTGAATAACAGTTTTTTATTTCATCGAGAAGTATGAAAACTTCAATATTTTCACTCATACGAAATAAAATCTGTTATTCACTCCAAAACAACATTTATTTTTATTTTATGCTTTATAATCAAAGTGTACTGCACTAGTGCAGAGAAAAAAATGACAACGTCATTGGCGCAATCTCATTAAAATCACGCTGCGATATTCTACACTACAAAGGATCTGACATGAGGTCACGTCATAAATTGATCGGTTTAGACTGCTTCACTGCGCATGTCGCGTTTCAGTCAAACGCTATGGAGCAGTCTACGCACGGTATTGAAAGAGACAATGTCCGTAACTTTTAATTATAAACACAAAATAATTGCGTTGACAAACATAAAACACCAACCATTATTGAATATTTACTAATAGCGGTACAAAAAACATATGTACCGATTCGTGGGGTTGAACCCACACTAAAATTACACCCATGGGTCATTATATATTAGAACGTCGCAATAGCCCATGTCGCTAGCAACTGAGCTAAACGAGCCAGACGTACAAAGACATAATTACTATTTAGAAAACCTAATGTCGTAATAATCTCGGTAGAATATATATTTTTCGATACTGTTCCGAATGTTGATTGTCTTCGTGTGTATTCTTGATGTAATACATACCTTTGAATTTATCGTGCATTATGTTTATTATGTTCATTTGTAGCCAAGTATAAAACCATAAAACATCACTTCAATGTGAATCCACAGCAATAACACACGAAGACTATCTTTTTTCGGATATAGATCTATGTGTTTTATATGGATTTTCGTTTGTTCAGTTCACCTGAACATCATCTGAAGTGCATATGAAACGCGCGATTTCATTGGTTGAATTTTATAATCTACGACTCATTTTCCTAGTTAAGTTATTTCCAATCCAATGATATAACTTTTATAGCAATTTTCTGAAAAAAGTATAGCTCATTGCTTTAGTTAGACCCTTTACAGTCGAATGATTTATATTAAACAGTTATTTTCTAAACCAAAAAACAAACAAACTGTTTTTGATATTGAAAAAAAAGTAGTTCCGGCATTGAATAAATAAAACTCTATTTCACACGTATGAAATACCACTTTTATTTCATCGTTAAAATCCACTATTTCACTGCTAAGCATAAAACAAATATATATATAGCTAATTTCTAGTCGGTCAAAAGGGAATGGAATGATACATTGTAATCCGGGAACCGTGCATACTGTTTCCTGGAGTATGTTTATGAGAGGTAATATAATGCGCTACATCTCTCACGCCCCCTAGCACCGGCTTAAGCTGTAGTATTCTTTAAAACCACACAGGTTGGGCTTGATGATCCCAAAGGATCAGTAAGTAATAACACTACTGATTTGTAGCCGGGGCGACTTTTTACCAGCCGCTTGACCAGCCGCCAAACAGAACTAACAATGACAATAAATACTGAAAAAGGAGATCCCCTGGAAGCAACCCACAGCAGTCATTAAACCCAAGCGTTTAGTTTTCGTTTTAAATAACTTTAATATAAATGTTTTTATTTACTTGGTCAACAATTTATTATATATACTTACCTATCAGCAAAATACACTTCTTGTAGATGGTGGTTTACCATAAACAAAACATAAGTATGCCAAACAGAAACGTATTCAAATTAAAAACAAACATGATTATGTCATTTCTATATAAAAATGTTAATGACTAAGATAGCAGTTTAAAACGTCTAAAACTTACTGACGACAAATTAGTAGTGTTATTAATAACTGGTTCTTTGGGATCATAAAGCTAAATATTTGTGGCTTTAAAGCAGAATATTGCTTAAACCGGTGCTTGGAAGCTTTTACATTATCTCTCATGAACAGACTCAATAAAACAGAGTCTGCTACTTTTATCTCGTGTGTTTGTTTGTTGCTTCAAAGGGATCCCCTTTTCGGTATTTATTACAACATTTCCTTGGGCGTTTACAAGCCACTTTTGCGCCAAAACATCGGACTAATACATAGTTAACATTTGTCAACGACATATTTTAATGCTGGTTGTAGCAACAACAAGAAAACTGTTTGATCTCATCGATGAAATTTCATTGAAAAAAGTCTAACGTAATATATGTATAGCATAAATTTTCGAGTTTATGCGATTTATACTGCTTCTTGGGCCGCAGGCCTGAGAGTGCAGTATAAATCGCATACGAGAAACATATGCTATAAATGTTTTGTACCATAGCCATGTATCCAACTACGCGCGTGTAAAATAGGGTAGACCATGGTATAACTGCCGAATCTGTCATTTATAGCACGGCTGAAATATACCGGTAGTTATAGCACGGTTTAGGCTCTGACTTCAGGTTTATGAAAGTTATATCATAAGCAAGAACAAAGGAAACTCATTAGGGACCAGGCAATATTTATCGGGGGGTTGGGACCGGTGCAAATAAAAATGTTATATAAAAAAAATGTACGTCCCTAGGCAAGAAAACGAAAAAAAAGGTATCGTCTCATGGTTTGTCTCGACAAAAAAGTACCTGTCCCATGCCATTTTGCACCATTCCCAATGTCCAGATAAGTATTGCCTGGTCCATAAACACCCTCCTTACCAAATGAGGTTTACATTTGCAGCAAACTCGCCAAAAAGCTATACATTCGCCAGGAACATTTATTTATTTGCAACGTACACCATAACATCACCACAAACTTACTTGCATGTTTTTTTGTTCGCCACAACATTGCGACAAATTTTACCAATCCGATTTTTTTTTATTGCACGCCGTAACATCAATACAATCTTTTAAATTTAGATTTGCCGTTTCTTTATCACAGAACATCACGACTAACTTTTCCATTCTGATCTGCTGTATCTGAAGACTATGTTAGCCAAAACAGCATCGCAAAACTTAGACTTTATACAGAATTTTATTATTTCGAGTTATTTACATGTACTACTATTAAAAGTGAAATTTGTATTTTAGGTAAAAGGACGTACCATTTGAACAAGTAATTTAGCCAAATGCAAGCACATTTTTAAATACCAAACACCATGATAACTCCAACATTAAAACCAAAAAAATTAAAATTGTATCCCAAGTGCAAAATAATATGATCAGTATGACCTCAATAGGTAGATGTGTGTGTATATACGTTTGTTGGTTTGTCTGGGGTCTGGTGCTGATTCTAAGATATCCAGGCACCTCCAGGCACCATTGGTGCCTATTGGACTGCTACAGTTAGTGACATGTCCATGAAAATGGGAGTAATGCAGAAATGACAGCACACGACATCTCCATGAAAATGGGAGTAATGCAGAAATGACAGTGCTCAATATCTCCATGAAAATGAGAGTTATGCAAAAATGACAGCGATCGACATCTCCATTAAAATGGGAGTAAAGCAAAAATGACAGCGTTCGACATTTTCATAAAAATGGAAGTAATGCAGAAATGACTGCACTCGACATCTCCATGAAAATGTGAGTAATGCAGAAATGACAGTGCTCGACATCTCCTTGAAAATGAGAGTAATGCAGAAATGAAAGCGCTCGACATCTTCATGAAAATGGGAGTAGTGCAAACATTACAGCATTCGACATCTTCATAAAATTGAAGTAATGCAGAAATGATAGTGCTCGACATCTCCATGAAAACGGGAGTAATGCAAAAATGACAGCGTTCGACATCTTCATAAAAATGGGAGTAATGGAGAAACGAATGCACTCGACATCTCCATGAAAATGTAAGGCAGAAATGACAACACTCGACAACTCCATGAAAATTAGAGTAATGAAAGTACTCAACAGCGCTCGATATCTCCATGAAAATGAGAGTAATGCAGAAATGATAGTGCTCGACAAATCCATGAAAATGAGAGTAATGCAGAAGTGACAGCGCCAATATCTCAATGAAAATTGGAGTAATGCAGAAATTACAGTGCTCGACATCTTCATGAAAATTAGAGTAATGCAGAAAGACAACGTTCGACATCCCCATTAACATGTGAGTAATGCAAAAATGACAGCAGTCGACATCTCCATGAAAATGAGAGTAATGCAGAAATGACATATTTTAATTTTGAAGATTTATTTAAATAGTGTCAGTTTATTTAAATTGTGTCGATTTATTTAACTATAGTGAATTTAATTAAATTGTTCCACAGTTGGTAAAACAAAGGTCCATTTATTTAGAATTCACAAACAATTATTTAAATCAAAACCATTTAGCTAAATCGTGAGGATATAATCTAAATCGTAAGGATATACTTTAAATCGATTTAAATTGTGTCAATTTATTTAAATATGGTGCAGTCCATGTTAGATAGTGGGAAAAATGTTTTCAAGCTATTATTTTTTTTACAAACGGCGCACCATTGTTCTATTTCATAATTTCAGTTCATTATTTATTTTGAAAAACATCACCAGAACATTGCAGAGAAAAAAATTATGCAAATTAAGTTTGCTGCAATATGTTTACAATGTAAATGAGGTCTGCGACAAAGTAGCAGCAAACATCGCCAGGAGATTACAGCTAAAAGTGTTATGCAAATGAAGTGCTTCAATATTTGTAATTGTTTAAAGTTTTTTTTGTGGGGGAAAGAATTTGATTTAAAAAAAAGTGTACGTCCCATGGCAAGCTATCGGAAATAAAAGTATCGTCCCATGTTTTGTCGCGACAAAAAAAGTACCTGTCCCATGCCATTTTGCACCGGTCCCAACCCCACAATAAATATTGCCTGGTCCCTTAGAGCTATGGTACAGTGTGCAATTTGAGTACATGACACGTGTTCGCCTACACAATTGCTTTTCAATACTCTGAAACGTACACGGTTGACATTACTTTGTTTTCAGCTGAAGTACTTACACCGAGTAATCTTAGGCGGTTGTTATATTGCGTTGTTTTAGATGATGTAAAATGGATACACTCTTCACTACATATGATTTAAATTTAGTAATGAACATAAATTGATGTGAGAGAATATGATTGTTTAGCAATTAAAAACAGGTAAGACTTCACATGAAAATAGTTTTTTCTGTCTCTCAGTTATGACTATGAAACAGGTTTAACGGTTTCTTACTTTATACTGCTATATGAATACAACAAACAATGACAGTATACGCGGATGTACGATGACACAGCGTGACGTTTATGGCAAACGGCTCACTTTAAATTGTCACAGGGTCATACAAACAACTGGGCTCGCATTGATGGGAAAGCTTATATTAGCAGGATTTTTATAACGGATATTTCGACAATAAAACACATTTAAAACATATTTTTTACCGCAAAAATGCTATAACCTATTAAAAATTAATTTTTTTACAATGTGCAAACGTTGTAAGCCGAAATCATATCCCAGCCAACCCCGTTTTCGCTTCTTGAAGAAAGGGTTGGATGGGGTATGACAGTTAATACTCGGACCACGTAATGTCAGTAACTCTTTCTTTTACAAGAGCCACATAGCCACATATTTGGTCTAACAGTGCCACATGATCATATTAAAGGCATTGGATGCGACATGCAATATCTATGGGTGTCAATTCAGATATGAATCCAATCATAATTTATATTATTGCATACGCATTTACATGCTCCGTTTACTTTCAATGTAACAGGAAACGTCAATATTCGCCCATATTCGCCCATATTGACGTGTACGTAGTAAAGTCATATTGGGTGTGTTATGTATATTCGTTCGTGATGGGTCACTTTTCTGTTCATGTCAAAGAAAGTACATCACGTGATGTAAACAATGTTGATTTCATTGTGAAAAGACAATATGTTTGTTTCAAATAATGGTTTTGGTGAAAATTAAATGTTACAACCTATTTTATTCTCTCTAATTTAAAAATGCGTGTGCAATAAAAATGTTATTAGATTTATATTGGGATATACATGATATATGCACTCGTTCTTTTGCGCATAAATATTGCGCTCCAACCTATAAATTTGTTTCAGTTTCATATTTAATGTGCATCCAATAAACCACATGATTCGTCATATGTATTTATTGTTAATGCAATAGTTTGGTCAGGATTTGATGTAAACAGTTGTATCACTTACGGTGTGAGAGTGGAATAACGCCATTCTATATTTTCGATATACCACTCGTTATATGCGTATGCAAATAAGCCTAATATGCGCTGTCAAAAAAAAGCGATAATGACTATGATTCAATTCCCACGGTTTATGTCGGTTTCGCGTGTTAAAGCGACTGGCAAACTGCAATAAAAGTCGAATTATGTGATAAATAGAATCTAACATTCGTTCTCATTCATTATTGAATTTATTAAACTCGTTAGCCAATAATGGATGAGAACTCATGTAAGATCCTCTATGTACTATATTTATGACAGATTTGTTCAAGATATATATTGTCCAGACTTCGACTATGTGTTTATGTTCTGTCAAATACATGTGTTGAGTGACATTTGGTTTATATATCCAAATATTAAATAATAAAACGAAGTTCGCTTTCGGCAGCTACGTAGCAAGACCCTTTAATGTCGTGTTTTAATAAATAACTATTTAGTAAGATAATGATGTAAAGTATGGTTTATTTATCTTTTATAAGATATCTCATCTAGTTTTAAAATAAATTACGGAATAATCAAAGAACGATTCAATTTAGTTGAAACATTTTGATTAGCAATACTTACACCAAAGGTAACATGTATCATGGCTTTCATATGGGTCGTCCCTAGTCGCTTTGTTCCCGATTAATACGCATCTCTGTAATGAAAACGACAAAAACATGTATACAGTTTATAAATAAAGCGAACAGCTGTCGCATTCATTGTTCAAACACTGCACTACTGTATAGTTTGTATCGACACTTCTTTATTCCCTAAAATACATACGCGCGTAATTATGTTTGTATTTGTTTCAGTTGTTAGATTTAGAAAACACTGATCATGCGTTATTGATTTAATATCTCATAACTTTGCTATCTACACCTCCTTAACGGCTTTTTAATACGATCCGTTTTCACGGTTTAATTGTTAAACATGTTCATAAAATGGTAATGGTTCACCTATACATATTAAGTGTAGACCGATTGCTTCACTGCGCAAGCTGTGTTCTCTTTATAAAACTGAAAATCTACCCTGGCCAATCGCTGTGGGTTAGACCCGAGTCCAGTTTTACTATATAGGCCAAAATTCCTAAGAAATTGTGCTTTTTTGTGATACAAGCACCAAATTTGGCACAGGGTTAGAGCATTGTATACTTATAAAATTCAGATATGGACACACGAAAAAAAAATTATTTTGCGCATGCGCGGTGTAAATTAGGCTTTGTTATTAAAGATTGAAGGGTTTGTATATACATCGATCCAGAATTACGTGCTTACGTAATAAAACGGCTAATTATTATTAGCTAGTCATATACACCATTATGAGACAGACATGTATTATAATTTTATATATGCGCATGCGCAAACTCTTATTATGTAAAACTATGCCGGTTTTGACTTAATTGCATAGGTTTTACACGCAGAACGCTACATGAACCATAACTCTGGTTAATTTTTACCAGATATGTCCCTTTTAATGTCTTTGTCGTGTATTTCTTGTCCAGAGCATATCTTCTAAACCGTTTAAGGTAATCAGATGAAACTCTGAACAAGTAAAAAAACAAACACACAGTGTGCAAATCTCAAGAACCATAACTCGAGGCTGTTTTTTCCACAATGTATGTAAAATACCGTGATCCATTAAGCTTTGAAGAAAGCATGGGGAATATTGCAGTTTATATTAACACGAACCGTATGATAATGGGACGGAACTATACAAATAAAGAACCTAACATGACAACTGTATATTGTGGGAGCTTTGCACATGTCTAACGTCCTTATTGATTGAGGTTCCTATTCAAACGACAAGACAGTCTTTATTCAGACTTACTGTATAGGAGTATTATTATTATAAAAAAGTTTGTCCAATTGGTGACATTAGTTGAATGGAGGAAAGGTTAAACGCAATGTCATATTGTACAACATTTCAATGACTACATTTCAAAGGCATCTTCTGTCGTTTTCAATCGTTCATAATAGCATTACATTACGCACTGGCCTGCTCATTAAACACAATTGTGTATAATAAAAAAAAGGCTGAATTTCAATAAAATAAATTAACTCGTATATATTTTGCATAAACATGAAAACGTCCCCTGTACAGTAGAATAATACATTAATAGATCAAATGGAGTATACTTGAAAGTTGAGCATATTTGTTATCAGATTGAAATGCTTGTAAAATTGAACAAATCAATACTTAAAAAAGTGTATGTATATGTAAATGTATAATTCACTAAATGATTTCAATCGTCGTTGTCAAGTGTTTAATATTTGATAAGCTTCATGTCTATTTCAAATTAAACCTGAATTTAAAACTCCGTATATTATTATTATTATTATTATTATTATTATATTAATATGTATGTAAAGTCCAACATCTTGTAGGCATATGTTTATTCAAGACATTGCTTGTGATGTATGTATTTACTATATTAGACATAGTATTTTAATATTGTATGCAATGATAAACATGTATATATGTTTTAGTTACAAGAAATAGAGAATTTGAATCTTTAATAAATGGTTTCGATTTCAGTTTTACAGTTGGTAATTTTTATTATTTTGTGCAGACAAGAAAGGTTCAAAGCAACTGATGATGGTAGATGTGATAGACGATGGTTATCCGGCTGCTTAACCTATCAATTAATTAATTTAAGTTTGAAAAGAATTTGAACTGTGTCTATCAAATTTTTAGCATATAAGCGAACAGTGTTTTGTGTCTGTGTTTCTTTTAATTGTTAACAAATTCGCATCTGAAGTATCTGTGACATGTTAATTACAAGACTCAAAAAAGGGTTCAATAAACAGAAAAAAGGTGTTTTGTATTTTTAACTTTATGTAAAATATGCTTCCTTTTTCTTGAACACAGCCACTGATATATTAAACTTTGTGGAGCACCATGACATTATGCTTCTTCCGGAAGAAAATTAATATGTTCACATTTTTCAATAATTCAAGGGACATAACGCTAGTTTTTTTGTGTAAATCACGTCCCCATAAAAGTCAGGTTGTGATAGTCCTTGTCGCGGAAGAGTTCTTAAATTACTTTTATATTTGGAAAGAAGATCAGGGTTACGAAAATAAAATGTTGCAAAGGTTTTACCAAGTTTATGGTAACGGTAGCCCTGATGAGGTAACATTTTAGTTCTACAAAATTACAAATATTAAAGTCCTCAACTCGAGTACAAGCTCTAGAAAAACGAATAAATTGAGACACATAGACCCAATAAGAATTTGGTCGGAACATCCCCATCTAAATGGAGATAATTAACAATATCAAAATTAAAATCACATCTCTTGTCATATATTTTGCTAATTATTTCACCATTTTCAATAGAGAGATTTAACTCTAGAAAAGAAGCGTTAGTATTAGAAATATTAGCTTTGTTAAGTTGAAGTTCTTTAGGATATATGTTGTTAACCTTAGTAGAAAAGAAAGGGTTGGCAATGTTTAATATGTCATCCAGATACCGAAAGGTATCATTAAAGGCTTCAATAACATCTGCCTGGATATCTGGTGAAAGACTCACCATGAAATCTCTTTCATAGCAATACAAAAACAAATTTGAGACAAGGGGTGCACAGTTCGTACCCATAGGAATACCAACAATTTGTCTATAAACGGTAGTTTCATACCTGACGAAAATAGCATCTTATAGAAAAATAAGTGATTCACAAACTTCATGTTGTTAGTAAAAAACGGTTTAATATTGTTACAGGCCTAACATGTAGTATTTTCCCTAGCAAACGTTTTTTGAATGAGAGCAATAAGCTTGTCTTTGATAAGGTTGTGTGGTAAAGTTGTATACAATGTAGAAAAATCATAAGTACTTATAGATGAAACTTGAATTTTATTGGAATTTTTATGAAGAATGTCGCTTAAATTTTTAAAAGACCATAATAAATCCCAGAGTTCTTCCATTTTGTTTATTTCGCTCTTCGGGGCATATAATTTTGTTAGATATTGGAACCATACGTCGCTGGACATGGAATAATTAAATAAGTAGCAAGTCCCCCGGCATATGCATGCCATATTCGGGATGGTTAAAATTCTGTTCTATTGATTTTATGAATATTGAGTTCTGCTCAACCCGGGGCTAGGGGGCGTGAACGGTAGCAAGCATATTTCACTACCGTTCATGAACAGTCTCAATCAAACGGATACTGCAATATTTCGTATGTATCGTGTTCGGCCGTTTCCAAAGGTCTACTCTCGTTTTCTTTTCATAAGCTTTAGCACAATATTGTTTAACGTGATCTTTAACGGCAGTAAGACAAGATGTTAAAAGTTTGGAGATATTTGTAGTGGTGCAAGAACTAGAATTGGAAATAAAACGGGCTTTATATGGTGGTTTGTGTAATTTGGGAATCCAGAACATCGTTGGAAGTCTGTTTTGCTTTTCGTCTATTCCACCCTTGAAACCTTTCTATTAATATTAAATTCAGACCTTTAACTAACAAATATAATTGAATACTTTGTGCAAATTTTCACTAAAGACAGAAGACACCTGTCCCATGATAATGGCAAAACTGAGATGTTTTTAGCTCTACTGACCAATGGTCTGTTGTCCGTTGTCCATCAGCCTTTTGATGTCAACACTTTTAAAACCTTCATTTTGCATCCGATATTTACTAAACTAGATCAGAGTCGTAAAATGTTCGAAAGCCATTAATATCGGATAATAAACACCAACGTTATGGCCATTGATTTCATGAAAAATGCTATATATATTGCCTTGTTAATCTGAAGCTACTATATTTTTCATCTGATCTTTCTTTACCAGCCTTGTTCAAAATTATTATATCAATAAAAGCTTGGGCAAGTTGGAATCCCAGCCATATCTGAATCACAGCTATCCCTACCCCCTCCACCACTCCCATCCCACACATATTTGTTTTTAATACTATATTTTATGAATTTATCTAGGTCATAGAAAACAGCGCAGACAAAATAACAAAAACTAGTCATGTCGGACTAGAAAAAAACAAAATTATGCCCATTTAATTATTTAAAATGCTAAAGTGTACTTTGTAAACACACTAGCTCCAACATTTTATCTGATCTACACCAAACTTCCCCAAAATAATAATATTAAATAAAGCTTAAATAAGTTCAAAAAACATCCATACGAGGGTCATTCAATAAGTTCTGTCACTAACGCGTTTTAACAATTATGTGCTCGTTATGAGTATTAATGTTTGATACCAAATGAAAGAGAGTTTCAATACCATTCCATTGATGGTAAAACAAATGCTGTATCTTTTATGTGACGAAAGTTATGGAACATTTAATATACATTACTTATACATACTGAGTGTTTTTTCAGGTATGTTAACTGTTACTTTTTTAAATGCCTGTTTCTCTTTAAGTACTTGTCGAAGACCTTTGAAATTTCTCATACATTACCAGTTATATCTGTGCATTACAAGATTCAGAATTTAAGCATGGTAGATGAAAAGGCATTGTCTTAGAAATTAACATTTTAAGCTAACATGTAAAATTAATTTAATGATAACTGGACATTAAATGGAAGGGCAGTCTTCTGAAATAGCGTTTTTGGATGATCAATATTTTCACTAAACATTGTGCAAAATTCTACAATAATGTGTTCAATATGAAATTTAAACACTGAAGGACTAGGATTTGTAAAAAAATTTGAACACATACTAATACTATGAGAATAATTACGACATTTAAAAGATATTATAACATTTCCGTAAACAAAATGAAGAAAATCAGTGTTATTTCCGCTGAAATTAAGGGATATGCATTCACTCATATTGACAATCATTTTCACGAATTATAGGTGAATAACAACAGATGGTGTACAAGAAAATTTAAAAGCATAGAATTATTCAAATAATTTTTACAACGTTTTGTAACAAGGACATTTTCAGATATGCCAGTATCCAAAAGGTGTGGTAGGGGGAGGTAATTCAGGGGGTATAAATAACCGGAAATTTTTCATTTTTGTTGTGGAATTTAAGAGAGCGAACCCAGTAGTACTATAAATATACTACTTTATCTCTGTGTCATATCCAGTTCAAAGGATATATGCCTAGTGACAGAACTTTTTGAAGCACCCTCGTATGTGATAGCCCTCACCGCGCCATTGTTATCCTTAAAATATTAAAGTTTATAAAGTTGCCTTGGTCATTCAATGAAAGCTTGAACAAATTTAATAATAACCAGTCTCAACTTTGAGCATAAACAGCAGTATTGTGGCTTTTGGATGAATGAAAAATGCTGTTTTGCTTCTGGCTCCACATCCTGACTCCACTCCCCTCCCCACACCCAGTTCGTCTGATGATTTTTTTAATCAATAAACTTGAATAAAGAAAAATACTAATGTACACCATACAGCCTTAAAGCAGTTTCCAAATGAAGACTATTAAATATACATTTATCAGAGGAAGGCCATAGTGACATTAATTAATGGCATTGTGCAAAATTATTTGCCCTCATCAATAGAAAGTGCCTACATTGCTTTGTAGCTGAATACTTCAATCAGATTTCCGCAAAGTGATTCTGTCCTTGAAAATGTGATATTAGTTTTTCCTTCTTAGTTTTCTAATAAAATTTGCAGACTGTTACTTTCTGTATTTTCTAAATAAATGTCCCGTCGGTTCACAGCTCTGTTACCCTTTGCACAAGTTCATCTGCCTGATACTGCATCAGGTGAAATATCAATAACCGTGAAAGAGTGTATATTTTCAATTACTAAGCAACTAAACACAAACACTGCAATATCGAATTTTAAGCTTTTCATGCTTCCTTATGCGAGAACAAAATTAAACATTATTTCCATTACAATACTTGTATTCCTTTTACAAATTCATGATTTTGTCTAGAAAGATTATAAATCAATTTAAGAAGAGGATTCTTAATGGCATTATCCATATGTTTCCTTTCATCACTTTTGTAATAATTTGTGTGAGTGTGTGTACTGTTAGTGTTATTTTTTCATATGACACAAGCTACAGTTACTTGAACCCGATTAAAATTGAGATATTGGGCTGCAGTAACATCTGTAGATAAGTGGCATAGCATGACTTCTGGTCATCAGGTAATTTTAATCCCTGGAATTTCAAAGAGTAGAAATACGGCTATGACCAGTCCTTATGTTTGAAGACGATAATTCAAAGAGGACTTAATGCAGACTATTTTATTTGATGATAGCTTGAGTTGTCTCAAATATTATAAACATGAACAAACATAAGGACATAGCCAGTCTAATATTTCTGATACTGTCGCTCGTTTTCTCGATTTGCATTTCTCAGTTTAATAAACAAAGTTTATAACAAGAGAGATGATTTTTATTTCAAGATCTTTCACTTGATTTTAATTTCTTAGATGCGGGCGACAGATCTTAAGTTTTTTTTCCCCCCAATTTATGTCTGATTCTCCTACTTTTCTCGTTTGTATGTCCAAAGAATCCCCTTTACAGTATTAATTTGTTTTTCTATAGCTTGTAGATTACACGTTTTGAGGATTTTTATTTTGTGTAACCTTTGTATATCTAAAACTTACTCGACCAAGGGTACCGTTACAATAAAACTTCTTTGACAGTTATTAAACTGCCTTTATAAACGTAGTTTAAGAATCATTATGCGACAACGATTATCACAAACTGACTTCTGAGGTGACGAGATTTTTTACAAACTTTGTCAGGTCGATGTGCAAATCAAGTTGGGCCAGTCTTATTAGTATACGAAACATGTAATTAGCCATACCTATACATATTTGAGCATTCTTTTTTTTTCCTTTTGCTTTCTTTTGTTGTATTTTGCTGTGTTCGACAGCGAACTAAATTGTTTAGATTATAATTATCGGTAGTAGTAATTGTATTAGTATTAGTAATGCAATATTTAAGATACAACTTTTTTTCAGATACAAACATGTCACGTCATCTGTATGACGTAATGGATAGAATTGGAGCTTCAGAAGAGATGAGGAAATTACACCAAACAGCTGGAATTACAAAGACGATCAGTCATACAATGCTACATTATTTTAGTAATGATTCAAAATCTCGTTTTATATTCGGTAGCTATTGCGAAGGAACAACAACGCCAGGACTTCAATCAGACATTGATATATTACACTGTGACGATAATGTTCCTGTGATCGAGGATATCCGCGACGCTCCCACTGGTGCATCACTCCTGATAGTTCGTGACTGTAATACTCGTCCTGGATATGTAAAACTTCAGGAAGTTTATAATCGTATACCGCTTACAAAGACTAATAGTGGCGGACATAAACTCAAAAATAGTCAGTATGATAATGCCGGAAGAATGGTAAGAAAACATGTATTCTCCAGGCTTGAATTCATTCAGACACATAATGGGCCAGCAGAGACAGATGACCATCCAGTCATGTCAACAGACTATGTCGCCGCATACCAATGTAAAACCATACCGCAGTTTGCTAGGGAATGGATTGATCGCCATCGGTATTACGATTGGCCATCAACTTCCCTCATCGACCAAATGAGTAAAATGGGATGTTTCTTTGTAGGCGTAGGACATCCATCAAGCGACGAATACGAAGTAGAATGGAGGATTTCATTATCGCTTCAGGACAGAGAACTCATGTTTAATTTTAATCCTGTACAACATAAGTGTTACATTCTTCTAAAACTGATAAAGAAGGATTTCATTGAGACTCATGCAAAGAAGTGCATCAGTTCTTACCATTGTAAGACATGTATGTTCTACGTGATAGAGAATACGAGAGAGGAGATGTGGACACCTGGTAACTTATTTCAGTGCGTGAGGTTATGCCTGGGTGTTTTACTGAAATGGGTGTATGATAGAAAATGTCCAAATTATTTTACAAAAGAAGAAAACATGTTCAATAAGGGAAAACATATTCATCACAAAGAGGTTCTGTTATGTTTGTTCAGCACCTTAATATTCACTGGGGATCAGTGTTTGTTTCGACTTACCTGTGATGATATCGGATATTTAATGAATGAGAGAAAGGAACAAACTATTAATGCCACAGAGTGTATAAATGCTATTGAACACAGATTCAAATTAAAGATCCGTATTATCATGGACGCATTGTATTTTCGAACTAGAATGAACGCATTGCTTACAAATAACAGTTCGGCTATGCTTAACTTAAAACGTTTACCAATACTTAATAAAGAAATAACACCAACGAATACAAGAAACCAAACTGAAGATCTTACGAAAGAACGTATGTCCTTCTTGATCTCGTGTGTACATTCACGATATGCTACACAAGTAAAATATTGTCAAGAACTTATAATACATCAGTACCTTTTCCGACAATGTGAAAACAGTGACCTAACGTCATCAAGACTAGAACAAGCCTCTAAATTCTACACAGATGGTCAATATGAAACTTGTGCAGCTATTCTTGAAACAATAGAGCATGATATAAACCCCTATGTGCTTTCCTTTTGCAATTGTTATAAAAAGAACGTTTTGGACTTCGATGAATATTACGTTCGTTCGCGTAATAAATTTCACTCAGAAAGTGTCTCGCAAATAATGTCAAACGCAGCAACATGCGTTATGTTTCTTCCATCCGACAAGTCAAATACTCCAATTCCCCTCCATTACGAGATGTACCGGGCTGTGGACATACCTCCAGAAAATAATTACGACGTGATACCCGACTGGTTTACATGGGCAGTTATTGACGGCAAAATATATCTCTACTTTTTGAGGTATATCGTCTACGCCAAACTAAATAATCCTATACAAAAGATAGATGCTATTGCTCAACTAAAGTGGGTTTTAGAGAACGACTTAAATATAGGACACCGCGAAACAGCATATAACCTACTAGGATGGATGTATGTGCAGGAAAACTGTGAACAGGAAGGTTTTGAGTGTTTTATGAAATCTTGGCATATACGTCCGCACTACAACGCAGCAAAATGGCATCTTTGGGCATTAGTATCCAACTTTCGTAAAAGCTCGTAGTAGTCTAGACCACAGAAACAAGGACGTTAGAAACGTAAAGCTCGTAGTAGTCTAGACCACAGAAACAAGGACGTTAGAAACGTGTATTTCTCCCCAATGATAGGTAGTCGGCCTGTTGTTTTATTTGTATAGTTTCATACCATTATCATAAATGTCATTATTCTGAGGTAAACTGTATGCAGATTGCTTTCTTTGAAACTTATTATGAGAAAACTAGATTCAAAATAGGAATTGACTAACAGACTGAAAGGAATATATACATCCACCCTATGTGTTAAAGATTAGCATGGACATAGCTGGAAAATATTTAAGTTTGACATTAGGACAATGGAAAATAAAACCTGGTTCCCTAACCTGACCTATTTTTCCCAACCCAGACATACCCCTTCCAATTTTAAAGAGAACATTATTATTTTCTTTATCTATTGTTATGAATATGAAAAACGGATAAAAAACACAAAAATGGCTATCAGAAAATAGTAAGCACATGTTCATACTCCTTTTATATATATCACAGTAGCGTTGCATATGCAATGTGACGGCGGTAAAACGTCTCCCCGTGCTTGCAATCAGAACTGTTATTCATTCCGATCTTTGGAGATCGCTGAACCCGATATTTATTTACTGATATCGGTGGTACTGTTTCAAATACTTTTGTTTTTTTACTTGAATTTCGAATAAGTTTTTTCACTACTTCATGCTTTAACTGTTCTGAGTATTGTTTACTAATCACCCTTATGATATATTACCTTTTTTTAATTTAGTTGTTTGACTGTTACTTGTGATATACTGGTTTCATAACCTCTGCTCCATGCTCCCTACTAAATTCCATTTTGTTTATTTCGCCCATTGTTTTCTCGTTTAGTGCAAACCATTTTGTTAGAAACTGGGACCATACGCCACTGGACATGGAATGGTATGAAATTACCTCATTAAAGGTTACATGTTCACCGTCATAAGCATACAATCTTCGGGATGGCTCAAATTTCTGTACTATTGACATTTTAAGTATTGAGTTCTTCTCGCCCCAGGACTAGAGGGCGTGAGCGGTAGCAAGCACTTTTCACTACCGTTCATGAACAATCTCAATCAAACCGAGACTGCAATATTTTGTGTATTTATCATTTTTTTCAATTTCCAAATTAGCCCTACCATACACTTTTTTATATGTTCGTTTACAAATATGTGAATTTTATTTACAGCGGAGAACACAGCGAAGAACACAGTTTTAAAGCAAACGTACTATATATTACAAAATGAAGAAAGATGTATGGTTCTTGCGATCGGCACTAACACTCATTGCCCTCTATCATTGTGTAAAGTTTCTTTGCAATCCCATAAGTCGAGGGGTCAGCGCAAGACTATTGTAACTACATATGAATATAGAAGGATAAGAAATAGTCTTGCGCTAAGCCCTCGAAGTGGTTTTGAAGTTATGCTCTGAACAATAAGAGCACTACAAAAGAAACTAGAAATTGTTATTGTCCATGGGACAAAAACGTATGGCTCCCCCACTCGCCCGAACAGGCATAATTGACAACTCTAGGTCCAACCGTTCTCTATTGATCTGAGATCGTATCCCTGTGACTGTATCTACTATCTGTATCAGTAAGGCCACATAAAAAATCTGTGTGGTTCAGGTAACCCGACCGACTCTATTTTTTTAAGGGGCCGACCCTAAAACTTTTAATGCAAAAATTAAAATAAATTAAAAATTAAAAAAATTAAACAAAAAAAAATCAATAGGGGTCATCTACTGGGTCATGACCAACCATCCTTCCAAGTTTGAGGACCTAGGTCCAACCATTCTCTAGTTATTGATCGGACATCGTTCTGATAATCAAGGTCACCGCGACCTTGACTGTTGACCTAGTGACCCCAAAATCAATAGGGGTCATCTACTGGTCATGACCAACCATCCTTCCAAGATTGAGGACACTAGGTTCAAACATTCTCTAGTTATTGATCAGACATCGTTTTGATAGTCAATGTCACCGCAACCTTGACCTTTGACCTAGTGACCCCAAAATCAATAGGGGTCATCTACTGGTCATGACCAACCATCCTTCCAAGTTTGAGGACCCTAGGTCCAACCATTCTCTAGTTATTGATCGGACATCGTTTTGATAGTCAATGTCACCGCAACCTTGACCTTTGACCTAGTGACCCCAAAATCAACAGGGGGTCATCTACTTGTCATGACCAACCATCCTTTCAAGTTTGAGGACCCCAGGTCCAACCATTCTCTAGTTATTGATCGGACATCGTTTTGGTAGTCAATGACACCACAACCTTGACCTTTGACCTAGTGACCCCAAAATCAATAGGGGTCTTCTACTTGTCATGACCAACCATCCTTCTAAGTTTGAGGACCCCAGGTCCAACCATTCTCTAGTTATTGATCGGACATCGTTTTGATAGTCAATGTCACCGCAACCTTGACCTTTGATCTAGTGACCCCAAAATCAATAGGGGTCATCTACTTGTCATGACCAACCATCCTTCCAAGTTTGAGGACCCTAGGTCCAACCATTCTCTAGTTATTGATCGGACATCGTTTTGATAGTCAATGTCACCGCAACCTTGACCTTTGACCTAGTGACCCCAAAATCAATAGGGGTCATCTACTTGTCATGATCAACCATCCTTCCAAGTTTGAGGACCCTAGGTCCAACCATTCTCTAGTTATTGATCGGACATCGTTTTGATAGTCAATGTCACCGCAACCTTGACCTTTGACCTAGTGACCCCAAAATCAATAGGGGTCATCTTCTTGTCATGACCAACCATCCTTCCAAGTTTGAGGACCCTAGGTCCAACCATTCTCTAGTTATTGATCGGACATCGTTTTGCTAGTCAATGTCACCGCAACATTGACCTTTGACCTAGTGACCCCAAAATCAATAGGGGTCATCTACTTGTCATGACCAACCATCCTTCTAAGTTTGAGGACCCTAGGTCCAACCATTCTATAGTTATTGATCGGACATCGTTTGTGACACAGACCTACAGACAGAGAAACAGACAGACAGACAGAAAGACAGAAAGCACAAAATCAATATGGCTCCCCTACCACACTTTGTGTGGGGGAGCCATAAATACCTCTATGTTGAATGAAGACAAAGTTATAGCTGAAGTTATAATTGCAGAATCATTCGCAGTTTCTACCATAGAGAACGAAAGTAACTCTGTAGCGTACTCTTCTGTCGTGCTCTTAATAGAACTCCTCAAAATTATTATAAAAAATCACCTACAATTTGAAATAATCGGAACTCTTTCGTTCACAAGATAACATTTGACGTTCATTTTGTATTAAATAAGGGCAGTCGGGTATTGCTCGGAGAACATTCACTTCAACATGGGATAACTATGATGTCAAAGTTGAAATTGATCTCCTGTCATACATAATGCTTATAATTTCTCTATTTTCAACAGAGCGATGAGAATAGAAAAATAAAATGAATAAAGCGAAACTTTATTTACCGGAATGCATTATTCACACGAACGTCATTCAATTTGTATAAGTGTTGCGTATGTATGATGCATATTGTGGATAGAATACTACTAGTATATTAACAGTATTAAACTGTGTTATTCTTACCTTTATATGTTGCTGTTGCCAATGGAATACAGTATGTACTGGAACACTTTATTCACATTGAATGCCATCGTGCTACTGTTGCCGCCGTGTGTTGCCATCTGTCGCCTGAACACTTTATTTTACTGAAATGCACTGTTTAACAGGAATACCTTATTTACAGGAATGTCATTCTGTATTACCGTTGCAACTTTATGCCATATGTTGTCGACGTAATACTACATTTAGTGAACACTTTATTTACAGTTATAGCACTTTCTTAGTGTTGTAACCGCATGTCTCCTATTGTCTGTGTAATACTAAATTCACTGAGCACGTTATTTACAGTTGAAGTAATATGTTATTGTTGCAATCGCATGTCTCCTATTGTCTGTGTAATACTAAATTCACTGAGCAAGTAATGTACAGTTATAGAACTTTGTTATTGTTGTAACCACATGTCTCCTATTGTCGGTGTAATACTAAATTTACTGAACACGTTATTTACAGTTGAAGTAATATGTTATTGTTGCAATCGCATGTCTCTTATTGTCGATGTAATACCAAATCTAGTGAACACGTTATTTACAGTTGAAGTAATGCTTTATTGTTGCAACCGCATGTCTCCCATTGTCGATGTATTACTAAATTTACTGAACACGTTATTTACAGTTATAGTACTTTCTTATTGCTGTAAGCGCATGTCTCCTATTGTCGATGTAATACTAAATTTAGTGAACACTTTACAGTTATAGTCCTGTGTTATTTTTGCATCCCTATGTCTCCTATTGTCGCTGTAATACTAAATTTAGTGAAAACTTTACAGTTATAGAACTGTTAAGTATTGCATCCTCATGTCTCCTGTTGTCGCTGTAATACTTAATTTAATGAACACTTTACAGTTATAGTCCTGTGTTATGCTTGCATCCTCATGTTTCCTATTATCGGTGTAATACTTAATTTAATGAACAATTTACAGTTATAGTCCTGTGTTATTCTTGCATCCGCATGTCTCCTATTGTCGATGTAATACTTAAGTGAACACTTTATTTACAGTTATAGTTCTGTGTTATTCTTGCATCCGTATGTCTCCTATTGTCGATGTAATACTTAATTTAGTGAACAGTTACACTTTATTTACAGTTATAGTCCTGTGTTATTCTTGCATCCGCATGTCTCCTATTGTCGATGTAATACTTAGTGAACACTTTATTTAATGTTATAGTTCTGTGTTATTCTTGCATCCGCATGTCTCCTATTGTCGATGTAATACTTAATTTAGTGAACACTTTATTTACAGTTATAGTCCTGCGTTATTCTTGCATCCGCATGTCTCCTATTGTCGATGTAATACTTAATTTAGTGAACACTTTATTTACAGTTATAGTTCTGTGTTATTCTTGCATCCGCATGTCTCCTATTGTCGATGTAATACTTAATTTAGTGAACACTTTATTTACAGTTATAGTCCTGCGTTATTCTTGCATCCGCATGTCTCCTATTGTCGATGTAATACTTAATTTAGTGAACACTTTATTTACAGTTATAGTCCTGTGTTATTATTGCATCCGCATGTCTCCTATTGTCGATGTAATACTAAATGTTTAGTGAACACTTTACAGCTATAGTCCCGTGTTATTCTTGAATCAGCATATTTCATATTGTCGATGTAATACTAAATGTTTAGTGAACACTTTACAGCTATAGTCCTGTGTTATTCTTGAATCAGCATGTTTCATATTGTCGATGTAATACTCCTACTACTAATAATAATATCTTTTTTTTCAAGAGTATAACATATTTGGCTACTAGCCAGTCTAACATCTGGTCCTCAGACAAAATAGAATATATTTACAGTTTATACAAACATGATTAAAAGAATGGTACAAAAAGAATAAAATGAACAAAATATATTTAGAAACTCCATGATTTTTCTAAAAATGTGGTATTTGAGATACATTGATTAAAATATG
This sequence comes from Cyrtodaria siliqua, assembly GCA_037043455.1. Classification (NCBI taxonomy): domain Eukaryota; kingdom Metazoa; phylum Mollusca; class Bivalvia; order Adapedonta; family Hiatellidae; genus Cyrtodaria; species Cyrtodaria siliqua. The sequence continues at coordinate 59,113 of JAWPHD010004405.1, read as the reverse complement.
TCTAAAATGAATAAATATGTCTTAAAACTCCATGATTTTTCTAAAAATGTGGTATTTGAGATACATTGATTAATACTTATTCAACCTTCAGGTGATGTGTATACAATATAAAACTAATGTTTAAAACTCGTCAATTGTATATGTTTTTAAGAATATAAATATTAAAATTTTAAGAATTACATTTCAAAACTTAAAGAATTACGTACATATTGTCAAGTAAGGCCAAGGAAAAAAAAAGTCGTGTTTCAGGTTTCCTGCTCCAAAAAAAATGGAGTAGGTAGGTCTTTGTTTTGTTTTTTACTTTGTTTTTTTCTACACTAAGGTAGAAATTACAACCAGAAAACATAATTATAAACTCTGATATTGGGGCCTCAATGATGTATATATTAATGGACTTTAAACTCATCACATGAAGATGGGAAAGAAACGTCACAGAGCAGAACAAACATGGATTTGTTTGGAGTATTGTTTCAATAAAACATGCAACGTACATAAAAGTACACACAGCTCTCTATGTTGCTATTCTAAAACTGGAAGTATTACATATGTTAAACAAGTGGATTGAAGCACATTAATTGTATGCGTCATAAAAATCATTTCTATTAATAAAAACAAATAAAACAATGATACAGGATCTTTTGTTTTTATTTTAACACCCAACACTTTTAGAACTGTATGAGAGCATGTTGAGAAAATCAACATTTTGATCTTATTTAAAGGGACTGAAGGCAATCTAAAGAACATTTATGGTTAAGAATCTCAAATGTCAGTAAAACTAGTCCACAAGTTTTCCAGACCTAACATTTTCATAAATAGTAATTACACTGGATGGAACACTAAGTCCAATTGAAAGCATTTGCATGTTTTAATAATATGAAATTGAAACATACAGTATTAAATGGTTTTAATTGTATTTGGTTTGACCACCCAACATGTTCCAAAATGAAGGATGAACCAATTTGTCGGTAGAAATACAGCTAATGTAAACCATGGCCTCTTGGTGGCCGCATTTAGCGACCTTGAAGGCCATAATCCTTGCTGCGGCAGCCACTGCCGGGTAAAACAAGCTTAAACATCTGATACACCAATCGCAGTATTTCCGTCGGACTAAAGCATTGACGAATGCAGAACGAAAACAATATCGTCATCATCGCGGCACAAGAGATCGCGACTCTTTCCTTTTTTTCCCCTTTTGTTTTAAACAGGGAAAAAATGTTAGGGTCGGGACAACATATAGGGTCGGTCGGGTAGTATATGTATGTGTGATTTAGCCTAAGACAGCTTCACTTTACGCAGATTTACAATCATACTATCATACTATCCAAAAACTAGATTTGAACTAAGTATAACTAAGTATATGTTTTATAACATTTCTTTATAAATTAACCTCCTTGTAATCAAGCCCAGTTGACGAAACGTACATACTGATCTCCTGAGCTGTCATGCAAGGATGTTTTCAATTAAGAATCCATTCTTTTAAAATAATATACCAAAAATATATGTAAGTGTGTAATCAATGTTATCTAGCCCAGCAGTCGAAACATACAAGCTGATCCACTGAAACGTCTAACATTGATATTTTATTGTATCATATATATGAACGTATGTAATCAATGTTATCTAGCCCAGCAGACTAAACATACAAGCTGATCCACTGAACTTTCCAACATTGATGTTTTATTGTATTCATATTATTTTATGTTTACATAATAGTATTGACATATTCAGACCCTATCACACACACAGCAAATATTCTGTGTGGGCAAGTCTATAACTTTACATATGCACTTAAAATATATAGTTTTTATGATTTCTTAAGATGTTGTGTTGTTAAAACATTGATGCTGTACCAGACCCACACGGATAGTATACATACTTTTGAAACTATTCAAGGACATATGATGTGTTTTCAGTAACCTTTTAAATGAACTTAATGATTTTGAAAGCCAGATTTTATGAGAAAGTTTATTCCATTCCTGTGGACCGCATATTAAAAATTCTTTATCATAAACTGCTGTGCGAGATCTTGACACGTGCAATGTATCATTTGTGGAAGATCTTACATTTCGTCCATGAGTTATTGAAGGTTTTGAGAGCATGCTGTCATGTTTTCAGGTGTTTGATTACTTAGAGATTTATACACAATAATACATGTATGGTATTGAACCCGTTTTTGGACTGGGAGACAATTGAGAGTTTTAAACATTTGTTCGAATGAAGTATTAAATTCTACTCGGATGATAAGACTTGCCGCTCGTTTTTGAAGTGTTAGTATTCGATCGATACTATGGGATGAGCAACGACCCCATATGATACATCCGTAGTAAAACATGCATTACAATATATTTTCAACTTATCTTGGTTGACATATTTTGATAGCAATTTCATAAGAGTTATTTTATTTGTTTATCCCAACTGAGCATTTGATCTATATGTATTCCTAGCAGTTTATGTACTTCAGTTGTTTGTACTGAGTTGTTATCAAGAGTTAGTTCTAGTTTAGGGTGACTTAATATTTTAGATCGGGATCCTATGGTCATTGAAAAAGCTTTATTGCCATTTATGTGCATTTTGTTACCAGTGCACCACGTTTTGAAGCCATTTACGCTTGCTTTGAGTCGTGCTTCAATGACAGTTATATCTTTATCTGCAGTATGTATGGTTGTATCGTCTGCATATAAATCAGTTTCACTGTCCCCAGTATAAAGAGGCAAATCATTAATGAATAGCAGAAACAGTACTGGACCAAGGACAGAGCCTTGTCAAACTCCACTTTTTACAATTTCCTTATCGGCAACTTTTTTGCCAGCTACTATACATTGAGTTCTGTTGGAGAGGTAAGATGTGAACAAATTTATTGAGCACTCTGATATTATATAGAGGGACAATTTTTTCACGAGTATTAAATGATCAACAATATCAAAGGCTTTTTTCAAATCAAAGAATATTGATCCAATTAGGTCACCATTATCTATATATTCAAGCCATTTATTTATAAGCTGGACAAATGCAGTCTAACACGAGTGATTTTGACGAAATCCAGACTGAGATATGTGTATAAGTTTATATTTATTGAGATATGCAAATAAGTGTTTAGTAACGTGTTTTTCAATCACCTTAGATATAACAGGTAAAATTGAAATCGGACGATAGTTTGATGGATCATTTGCTGGCCCACCTTTGTGCACTGGAAAACGTTTTAGCTCTTTAAGTATTTGAGGAAAGGACCCTGTATGAGTACTAATATTTATTAACTTCAGTAAAGATGGTGCAATAACGGCTGCTGCTAATTTTAGTATTTTGGGAATAACTACATCTAGTCCTGTAGCCTTTGTAACGTCAAGTGACTTTATGATTGATAAAAGATGCTCTTGTTTCATCAAAGGTATTTTAAATTATACATCTGCAGGATTTTTTTCAAATCGGTGAAGTTTTTCAGTTTTTTAAAATCCCTGTGATTTAAGTCAGTGTTATCTTTTAATCGTTCACTTATATTAGAAAAGTATTTATTAAGGATGTTTATTACATCGTTTACGTCATTAAAGCTTTGAACGTCCATTGTTAATTCGCTTTGTATCGAAGAAGATTTTGATTTACATTTGATATCATTTATATTGTGGTGAACTGAGTGTTCATCACATAGAATATAATATATGATAAATACAGAGATAATAATAATATGTCTTACATGTTTGGAGTCGGTCGTTGAAGTGTCGTGTCAGTACGTTCGTGTAGTCGATGTCCCGGAACACCCGTTTAGTCCGTGGAGTCCGTGGATCTAGAACTGAATCGGCGATGTTGTGAGGCAGCCGTATGTAGATTCACCACACTCCACCCACTTATGAATGAAGGAGGAAGGCGTAGGATTCTTTTGATATGGGATTGTAGACGGATGATGCAGGCATCGTTAACAAACATACATTTACACAGCAAGGAATGATGTTGTATATCTATATAGTTGTTAATTAGTTTGTAAGAATACCAGTGATTATTGTTACGCAGTTAGTAAATTGTGTTTTTAACTGTTGAATATCCTGTATGTTGATGTATCATGCAGTGTTCGCCTAAGTTTAGACGATGTAGTTGGAGTAATAAGGGTTCTAATACGCGAAATATGAAATGATGAGTCGAGTGCTTAATGGGACATGTAAAGGATGGTCAGATGCAGATTTACTGAAATATTAGTCGAGAAGAAAGGTTATAAGCCACGTACACGACATAATGTGAAATATATTGAAGACTTATGATGGTGACAACTTGGTAAAGCATTTGACGCCGAGACTTACAAAAGAAAATCAGGAGCATTGACAACTCCTATAATGAATGCGATTTATATACAGGATGAGTGACATTAGTTATGTTAGCATGATTATGAATGAAATGGGTGAAAGAAGGTGAGAGTTGAAATTAAGTGTATACATGCAGATATAATTATGTCATTGGTCTGTTCTAGAAAGCCAGTACAACGACCGTCTAAGCTAGCAAAGAACAACAACTTAAATTTGCATTAAAGCAACCCAATCAATATAATTTAGAAACCTCTGTATTGATTACCAGATAGAAGTCGGTTCAACGACCGTCTAACTAAATGACAACAATACAGAGTATGACCTAAGCTGACTCAACTGGCCGACTGTAAAAGTAATTCAAATAATCAACCACCCACTCCACCAACACATGGCAACTATATAATGGACCACAAATGTGATGGAAGGGTGACAATATGAGGAAAACTATGAAAACAATAATGCTTTAACTATTTACATTACTATTAAATAAATCACTTGAGTAATGCTGAATGCAGATTAACCATCTTCTACTTCTCCTCCCCCTTTATCTGAATCTCGTAACCTCCACCGAGCAAACAGGTCCCGAGTGGCCAACTGTGACATAGCCCATGTCATATGCCAGAGTACAAAACCTGCCTTACAATTTAACCATCTGTGAACTCCATCACAGAAAGTAAGATCACCTTTATTGTGGGGATAACCAGATGAAGGGAAAATAGTACAAACGCGTTCAGCAACTACAGAATGACGGATTATGGAACCATCCAAACTGTGGGAGATTCTACGACTGTCCATCAGATAACTTTTGTAACCAGAACCAGCAGAAGCATAGCCACTTAGAGACATATGACTGTAATAATACTCATCAGTGTCAGTAACGCTAGTTTCGGTTTCACTTGGGTGTGGCATGCATGCATGTTGGAAACCATTGTAACTGATGAAAGTGGTGTGTCGGCTGACATGAGAACTTCCAAAATGGGAATCTCCTCCCCCCTGTGAGGCAGGAAGATGCAATGGTGTGATTGATATTCGTAACGGTGCATCAGTTTTGAAACGATACCTCTTGAAAGGTAATTCACCTGCTTTCACACTTTGGTGTATGACAGGGTGCTGTTCTGAATCCATTGATTTTGGGATTTCATGGCAAACACTGTCTGACAAACGATGGTGTATGTCAGGGTGGTTGACTTTGGAGCTCTGTACAGCAATGTCCGTTTCAACTGGTTTATTAGCAACTGTGCAACTTACAGCTGATGTATATGTACGTGACAGGGGTGTACTTTATTATTGGGTTACTCGCAACTGTTGCACGAGTACTTGATGCTGGCGTGTAGCTGACCATTTGCGAGGTACCTACAGTTGGTGGTTCAAGTGTGTAAGTACCTGGGTTGGAGATGTTACATGTCATACACGCTGAAACACGGCTGGTGTCAATTGCAAAGGAATGTGTAGGTGCTTTGACGTTGATTATAAGGTTAGTGGGTAACTGCATTGAGAAGTTGTGACCTTGGTATGGAAACCCACTTGATTGGGGTGTTACATGAATGCTGTCAACGGGGACTGTTGGGTTCCGTTTAAAACCTGGTGGTGGCAACACAGTGTGCGCTGGTTTAAAACCTGGTGGCGGCAACACAGAGTGTGCTGGTTTAAAACCTGGTGGCGGCAACACAGTGGGTAGAGATTTTGTGACCTCACCGAGTTTAGTGGTGACCTCACCGAGTTTGGTGGTGACCTCAACGAGTTTGGTGGAGCCATAAGTCTGTCCATAATCAGTTTGGATTGGTGTTACACTAGGGTAGGTCGGCTGCGATACACTATATTGTGAAGACTTTAATGTGGTGGGGGGTGGGGGTGGGGAGGGAACCTTCTACTATGGACTATAAGTCTCCCCTAAAAATGCCCATGTCCTTTCTAGCAGAGTTGAGGTCCTCACAGATATCATTCATGATGGCTGTCAAGTTAGTCTCCATGCTATCAAATACTACCATGAGGCTTTGAGCCCATTGTGGGGGATCCAGTGTTTCCTCACGACTTAACTCTTGTTGACCTTTCCCTGGTGGGGTCAGCAAACGATCCCTATAGTCTTTAACATTGTCTGAATCAGGCATTATATGCAATTGAATGAGATAGGATATACAAAAAAAAAATAAGATATGAATATAAGAAACGAGAAATTAAATATTTCTCGAACACGTGCTTCGCACACGTGGACGTGGGCGAAAAAATTCTAAGTCAAAAAATCTTAAAATTTCAACGTAAATAACGTCGAAATATATCGTGAATGCGACTAACACGCAGGCACAATTTTCCATTTTACTAAAGGCAAAAGCAAATGACGAAATACGAAACACGCATGTGTCCCGTAAAATAGCTTGAAAATATCCGATAAATACAAATTAAAAGATTTTCAACATAATTTTATGTTGAACGCAAAGAGTGTGTTCGAAGATTATCCACGTCGCCAGTGTTGTGAACCGAGTGGTCATCACATAGAATATAATATATAATAAATACAGAGATAATAATAATATGTCTTACATGTTTGGAGTCGATCGCTGAAGTGTCCAGTCAGTACGTTCGTGTAGTCGATGTCCCGGAACACCCGTTTAGTCCGTGGAGTCCGTGGATCTAGAACTGAATCGGCGATGTTGTGAGCCTAACAGCCCGCCGTATGTAGATTCACCACAATATGATCCCATACGTATTTATTATCTTATTGTCATAGATCGCTAGAAGAAAAGAAGTTCTTTTTTGACGTTCATATTTAGTTTTTAGTTCTATTTCGCCAATATTTATAGTTATTCCAGACTTTCTTTTTATGAGATGCATCTCTATTTCGTTGTTCTATGGTGATTTCTTGCCATTCAGGCTTAAGGTCTCTTTTAACTCTTTTTTTTTTTTTATTGGCGCATGTGTATTTAGAACTGATGTAAAAATATCATTCCAATTTTGGAAATTTTTATCTGAATTGTTCTGTGTATATTCCAAATTAGTCAAATTTTCTGATAGATCCGACGAAAACACAGGTTCTTGAAATGTTTTATATGATAGGTATCTAATTGTTGTGTGTGTATTTCTATTAATTTGAGTTTTTGTTGTGCTGCGAGTAAAGCATACTGGATAATGATCACTTTTTGAGATACTGGGTACAAATGATTCGGTAATCAGACTTTCGTGTGATGTATACATATGATCTATTAAGGTTGTTGAATTGGCTGTAACCCTTCTTGGTGCATTTATAATTTGTTTTACTAAATTTAGTGAACACATTACAGTTATAGTACTGTGTTATTCTTGAATCGGCATGTCTCCTATTGCCGATGTAATACTATATTTAGTGAACACTTTACATTTATATTCAAGCTATTGCGTGTTTCGTATTTCGTCATTTGCTTTTGCCTTTAGTAAAAGGGAAAATTGTGCCTGCGTATTAGTCGCATTCACGATATATTTCGACGTTATTTACGTTGAAATTTTAAGATTGTTTGACTTAGAATTTTTTCGCCCACGTCCACGCACGTGTTCGAGAAATATTAAATTTCTCGTTTCTTATATTCATATCTTATTTTTTTTTTGTATATCCTATCTCATTCAATTGCATATAATGCCTGATTCAGACAATGTTAAAGAATATAGGGATCGTTTGCTTACCCCACCAGGGAAAGGTCAACAAGAGTTAAGTCGTGAGGAAACACTGGATCCCCCACAATGGGCTCAAAGCCTCATGGTAGTATTTGATAGCATGGAGACTAACTTGACAGCCATCATGAATGATATCTGTGAGGACCTCAACTCTGCTAGAAAGGACATGGGCATTTTTAGGGGAGACTTATGGTCCATAGTAGAAGGTTTCCCCCCATTAAAGTCTCACAATATAGTGTATCGCAGCCGACCTACCCTAGTGTAACACCAATCCAAACTGATTATGGACAGACTTATGGCTCCACCAAACTCGTTGAGGTCACCACCAAACTCGGTGTGGTCACCACTAAACTCGGTGAGGTCACAAAATCTCTAGATGTACCACAACCGGCGCCAGCACACACTGTGTTGCCGCCACCAGGTTTTAAACCAGCACACACTGTGTTGCCGCCACCAGGTTTTAAACCAGCGCACACTGTGTTGCCACCACCAGGTTTTAAACGGAACCCAACAGTCCCCGTTGACAGCATTCATGTAACACCCCAATCAAGTGGGTTTCCATACCAAGGTCACAACTTCTCAATGCAGTTACCCACTAACCTTATAATCAACGTCAAAGCACCTACACATTCCTCTGCAATTGACACCAGCCGTGTTTCAGCGTGTATGACATGTAACATCTCCAACCCAGGTACTTACACACTTGAACCACCAACTGTAGGTACCTCGCAAATGGTCAGCTACACGCCAGCATCAAGTACTCGTGCAACAGTTGCGAGTAACCCAATAATAAAGTACACCCCTGTCACAAGTACATATACATCAGCTGTAAGTTGCAGAGTTGCTAATAAACCAGTTGAAACGGACATTGCTGTACAGAGCTCCAAAGTCAACCACCCTGACATACACCATCGTTTGTCAGAGAGTGTTTGCCATGAAATCCCAAAATCAATGGATTCAGAACAGAACCCTGTCATACACCAAAGTGTGAAAGCAGGTGAATTACCTTTCAAGAGGTATCGTTTCAAAACTGATGCACCGTTACGAATATCAATCACACCATTGCATCTTCCTGCCTCACAGGGGGGAGGAGATTCCCATTTTGGAAGTTCTCATGTCAGCCGACACACCACTTTCATCAGTTACAATGGTTTCCAACATGCATGCATGCCACACCCAAGTGAAACCGAAACTAGCGTTACTGACACTGATGAGTATTATTACAGTCATATGTCTCAAGTGGCTATACTTCTGCTGGTTCTGGTTACAAAAGTTATCTGATGGACAGTCGTAGAATCTCCCACAGTTTGGATGGTTCCATAATCCGTCATTCTGTAGTTGCTGAACGCGTTTGTACTACTTTCCCTTCATCTGGTTATCCCCACAATAAAGGTGATCTTACTTTCTGTGATGGAGTTCACAGATGGTTAAATTGTAAAGCATGTTTTGTACTCTGGCCTATGACATGGGCTATGTCACAGTTGGCCACTCGGGACCTGTTTGCTCGGTGGAGGTTACGAGATTCAGATAAAGGGGGAGGAGAAGTAGAAGATGGTTAATCTGCATTCAGCATTACTCAAGTGATTTGTAAATAGTTCAAGCATTATTGTTTTCATAGTTTTCCTCATATTGTCACCCTTCCATCACATTTGTGGTCCATTATAAACATGTTCGTAGTTTTAGTTGCCATGTGTTGGTGGAGTGGGTGGTTGATTACTTGAATTACTTTTACAGTCGGCCAGTTGAGTCAGCTTAGGTCATACTCTGTATTGTTGTCATTTAGTTAGACGGTCGTTGAACTGACTTCTATCTGGTAATCAATACAGAGGTTTCTAAATTATATTGATTGGGTTGCTTTAATGCAAATTTAAGTTGTTGTTCTTTGCTAGCTTAGACGGTCGTTGTACTAAATTTAGTGAACAGTTTACAGTTATAGTTCTGTGTTATTCTTTCACCCGCATGTCTCCGATTGTCGATGTAATACTAAATTTAGTGAATACTTTATTTACAGTTATAGTACTGTGTTAGTCTTGCAGTCGCATGTATCCTATTGTCGTTGTAATACTCAATTTAGTGAAAGCTTTACAGTCATAGTCCTGTGTTATTTTTGCATCGGCATGATATTGTCTCCTACTGTCGATGTAATACTAAATTTACTGAACACTTTACAATTATAGTCCTGTGTTATTCTTGCATCCGCATGTCTCCTATTGCCGATGTTATACTAAATTTAGTGAACACTTTACAATTATAGTCCTGTGTTATTCTTTCACCCGCATGTCTCCGATTGTCGATGTAATACTAAATTTAGTGAACACTTTACAGCTATAGTCCTGTGTTATTCTTGCATCAACATATCTCCTATTGTCGATATAATACTAAATTATGTGGACACTTTACAGTTATAGTACTGTGTTTTTCTTGCATCCACATTTCTCCTATTGTCGATGTAATAATAAATTTAGTGAACACTTTATTTACAGTTATAGTACTGTGTTATTCTTGCATCCGCATATTGTCGATGTAATACTTAATTTACTCACATTACAGTTATAGTCCTGTGTTATTCTTGAATCAGCATGTCTCCTATTGTCGATGTAATACTGACGTTAGTGAACACATTACAGTTATATTCCTGTGTTATTCTTGAACTAGCATGTCTCTTATTGTCGATGTAATACTAAATGTAGTGAACCATTTACATGTATATCCTGTGTTATTCTTGCATCCACATGTCTCTTACTGTCGATGTTATACTAAATTTAGCGAACACTTTACAGTTATAGTCCTGTGCTATTATTGCATTCGCATGTCTCCTACTGTCGATGTAATACTAAATTTAGTGAATACTTTACAGATATAGTCCGTTCTGTGTTATTCTTGCGTCCGCATGTCTCCTACTGTCGATGTAAAACTAAATTTACTGAACACTTTACAGTTATAGTCCTGTGTTATTCTTGCATCAACATGTTTCCTAGTGTCGATGTAATACTAAATTTAGTGAACACTTTACAGTTTTGGTCCTGTGTAATTCTTGCATCCACATGTCTCCTATTGTCGATGTAATACTAAATTTAGTGAACACTTTACAGTTATAGTCCTGTGTTTTTCTTTCATCCGCATGTCTCCTGTTGTCGATGAAATATTACATTTAATGAACACCTTATTTACAGTTATACTACTGTGTTATTGATGCATCCGCATGTCTCCTAATGTCGATAAAATACTCAATTTAGTGAACACTTTACAGTTATAGTCCTGTGTTATGCTTGCATCCGCATGTCTCCTATTGTCGATTTAATACTAAATTTAGTGAACACTTTACAGTTATATTCCTGTATTATTCTTGCATCCGCATGTCTCAAGTTGTCGATGTAACTGTTACTGTTGCAGAACACGTTATATACAGTTATAATACTCTGTTATTATTTGATGAGAGTTTTAACTTTTCAAACACATACACAATACATTAGAACGCTAACCTGGAGCTTTCGTCCTAGGACTTCTTCAACAGACTGATGTTAACTCTACTGGTCGTCAACACCGCTCGATGTTAACTCTACTGGTCGTCAACACCGCTCGATGTTAACTCTACTGGTCGTCAACACCCCTCGATGTATTAGTGAGCGATGTTATAGAGATTATTTAACTGCTGGGATCGATTATAGTGGTAGACATGTGGTTCTTTTCACGAACGAGCGCACGTGAGTGAGTGAAAAAACAAAGCATGTCTACCATCAAGTGAGGGATTACCCAATAATCGATCCAGCAGTTAAATAATCTATTTATTACATTTTAAATTACGTTTTTGCAAACAAATATTCGCTTTATTGAACGTTATCGGCGGATGACGTCGGCGTCAGGAACACTTTGTTGACGTCACGACTCAACGTCGCAACGTTAGTTATTATTGTGTACTAAGTTAGCAACGTTAGTTATTATTGTGTTCCGAGTTAGTTATTAATATTTAGCGATTATGAATATTCTTGCATTGAGAAATCCCGATCTTTCACGCAAAGAAATGTAATAAAATTTGTTTATTTGTTTGTGTGGTGTTTTACGTCATTTTCAACACATGGCAGGTTATATATGACGGTCGATTTTTTTTGTGTGGAGGCAGACCACCCACTTTTCCTGGGTAGAACCAGTACTGTACATCTCCCGCAACCCGTAAGAATCCATTGAGCGGTATTGACGACTAATAGAGTTAACATCATTACACAGTTAAACTTTCACCAAAATGTAATGTGTTATTGTTGTAGCCGCATGGCTTCAGTTGTCGATGTAAAGCTAAATTTATTGAAAACTTTATTTACATTTATAGTACTGTGTCATTTGTTGCATCCGCATGTCTCCTATTGTCGATGTAAAGCTTTTACTGAACACTTTTTAATGACATTGATAGTACTGTGTTAATGTTGCACGTGTATGTCACCAGTACTATTGTCGATGTAATACTAATTTTACTGAAAAGATAGTACAGTGTTATTGTTGCATCCGCATGTCTCCTATTTTCGATGTAATACTACATTTAGTGAACAGTTAATTTACAGATATAGTACTGTGTTAATGTTGAACGTGTATGTCACCAGTCCTGCTGTTGATGTAATACTGTATTTACTGAAAACTTCATTTACAGTTATAGTACTGTGCTACTGTCTTCTATTGTCGATTGAATATTATATGTACTGAAACCTTTATTTACATTAATAGTACTGTGTTACTGATACATTTGTATATCATCTGTTTTCGACTGAATATTCTATTTACTGAAAACTGTATTTACATTAAATGTTACAGTTCTGTGTTTCTGTTAAGTTTGTATGTCACCAGTCCTGTTGTCGATGGAATACTGTATTTACTGAAAACTGTATTTACAGTTATAGTCCTGTGTTTCTGTTGCAAGCGTATGTAATCTGTTGTCGATAGATTACATAATTACATTAACTGTTGTAATTCATGAATATCATCGGGGAACAGTTCGACGGGCAAGGAATAACAGAAGAGTATAATGAAGTGTATCTTTATTGAAGTAAATGTATAATTAATTACAATGCCTCAACCATTTTCAAAGACATATTTATTTAACAGATTCAACAGTTTTACAATCAGCTACACATATCAGTGTTAGTTACATGTACAACATCGACTTGTCTAGTATATATACGATGTATATATGTCTCATATATGATTAATGACATTTCAAATGGTTTTAAACAATTGGGATGACAATTTCATATGATAATTCCTGTATTCGATATCAAAAACATGCCATTGAGAAATTGTACATGCAAATAAACATAGAATAAGTGATATTACATGCAAATGAACATATAATATGTAATAGTACATACAAATGAACATATAATATGTAATAGTACATACAAATGAACATATAATATGTAACATTACATGTAAATGAACATACAATATGTAATAGTACATACACATGAACATAATATGGAATGGTATATACACATGAACATTTGATATGTAACATTACATGCAAATGAACATACAATATGTAACAGTACATGCAAATGAACATAGGCTATCTAACAGTACATACACATGAACATAGAACATGTAACTGTACATGCAAATGAACATAGGCTATGTATCAGTACATACAAATGAACATAGGATATGTATTAGTACATGCAAATGAACATACGCTATGTAATAGTACATGCACATGATCATAGAATATGTAAAAGATTATACACATGAACATATGATATGTAACAGTTCATACAAATGAACATAGGATATGTACTAGTACATGCAAATGAAAACAGGTTTTGTAAATGTAAAATTGCATGCAAAAGATCATAGAATATGTAATATTACATGCAAATGAACATAGGATATGTAAAATTACATGCAAATGATCATATAATATGTAATATTACATGCAACTGAAGAAAGACTATTTTATATTACATGCAAATAACCATAGCATATGTAATATTACATGCAAATGAACACAGTATATGTAATATTTTAGGCAAATGTAATACGAATAGTACATAAAAAATGAACATAGCATATGTAAATAGTAAATTCAAATGAACATAGAATATGTAACATAACATGCATATAAAAAAAAAACAGCGTTTAATGCAGTTTAATATATATGAAACATAGCAACCAACATACTAATAAAAGAGGGTCGCAAAGAAACGTAACATAGTATAAATCGGAAACTTTGTTAATTATCTCTTATTTACTGATATTGATATAACCTATTCCGCTATACGCTATGTATAATAATATGACCGTGGTAAATATGTTGTACATTCTATTAAGTATTATTCTACCATTTAATATCAGTTGCAATAAATATTGCAATTGAAATTAAAAATCAATTTAAAAGGAATGTAGGCAGACAGAAAAACAGTCTATTATTAAAGAGAGTTTTGAAAGCTGAAAACATTGAATAAGGTGAAAGATTGATCAAAATTGGATGGCACTTAACGAATATATGAACATTTGAAGGTTGTTCAAAACCAGATATGGCAGCCACAATTTTGAGACGTATGACGTCATAGTTCTAAATTATCATATATGGCATATTATATTGTAGCTGCGAGAATCGTAGCTCTTATGGTGTGTACCTACCATAGAGCTACACCTGATCCTATATAGAACAGGTAGTTATCAGGATCTACCCCATCAAGAGAGTTTTTTGAAGACATCAAGCGAAGCCTGCATGAACAACCACCGTATTTCAATAGACTAAACCTTAAAAACCACGCGTGCATGCATACAACTAACAAAAGAGAAAAATATCACATAAATGGAGGCAGCCATCTTTGAACGATGACGTCATCGCGCCGTTTTACCATATATGGCATATTGACAAAATGTATTTTAAAGCAAAGAAAACCACTGCAAATTGATTAAAAATAAATATACAGATGTAAAATGTATACATTTTATTTTTATTTTTCATTTGCAGTGATTTTCTTTGCTTTAAAAGACATTTTATCTATATGCTATATATGGCAAAAAGGCACGATGACGTCATCGTTCAAAGATGGCCGCGTCCATTTATGTTTCTTTGCACATTTTCAATAGGTCATATCTCCTTTACTTTTCATGGCATTTTGATAATTCTTTCAGCTTTTTTCATGTTTTTCAGAGCCCTTTAAAATAAACTGTGTTTGAAAATAGTGCATCAACCCCTTTAAGTCGAAATTCTTTAGAGTAGATATACTGACGGTCAATGAAACGCACCAGTAGATTATATTGGTTTTAAATTTTATTTCTAAAGTAATTTATAATTAAAAGTGAATATTTTGAAATTGAAGGATATTAATTAACAATTTACAAACACGGATTTTCTCAAAATTCTTTAACATGGTGTTCAGTTAAAGTCCGACGGGTAGAAAACAAAAGTCACACATCTTAATACTGGGTATGTCTTAAAAAATTACCGTTCCTAGGAAATCATCACGACATATAATAGTCCAAATTGTAAAAATGTAAAAAAGTTTTAATATTTTTAGAGGTAAAACATGTAGTTTTTTTTTCCTAGCATTTGTTATGCCCCCACCACCGAATGGTTAGGAGACGTATAGCGTTAGCCATGTCCGTCCGAACGCCCGTCCCGAAAAGTGTGTGTGTCTATGTCTTGTCATAGTTTTCAACCGATTGTTTCGAAACTTAACGGAATGCTTACCTATTACATGTGAAGATGTGTACATCGATTCGACGTCAAAATCGACTTTGTATTACCTGAGTAAAGGGCCCTCTTGTGTTTCTCTTTCCAACAGTTTTTTTTTAAACCGAGTTTTTCGAAAGTTTACAGGATGCTCGTTTTCAGCGGGGAATCCGTGTCCCATGGACACATTTCTAGTTTAATAAGAGCAATAAGCTTGTCGTTGATAAGTTTGTGTGATAAGTTTGTATATAGTCTGGAAATCTTTATTATTAAACGTGTTACAACGTTTGTCAAATGAGCATAAAATATGGAAGTGAAAAATGTTATTATCAGCATCCTGATCTACTTCTGTGACAAGGTATATCACAACCTGACTTCTGTGTGACTTGATTTACAAACTTTGTAAGATCCTTGATCACTTTTATACACTCTTTACTAAACGTGTAAGAATGTTTATCAGAAGAGGATACGACTCCATCATGTTGCAACGCACTGCTTGTTTATTGGTTCACCCATTTACGTACTCTCAATATGTTTTCTATGAATTTGCGATGACATATTGTGGATCCTATGAAGATGAGCGGACATATTGTGGATCCATTGAAGATGAGCGGACATATTGTGGATCCTATTGAGATGAGCGGACATATTGTGGATCCTATGGAGATGAGCGGACATATTGTGGATCCATTGAAGATGAGCGGACATATTGTGGATCCTATGGAGATGAGCGGACATATTGTGGATCCTATGATAACGTCTACCTAACTCCCGAAAGGGATGGTAACGTTTGATGTTTGTCCTCAAGCGTGTCTTGTCGTGCTCTTAATGGTTTATTCTCATGTTGGTCTGGCTTCTGGTTGGTCTGAATACTTGCCTTACGGCTTTCTAGGGTTTTGTTGTTTCATATGCATATATATATATATGATCATATTTGAGTTATACTTACATTGCCTATTAATGCTGCCTTGTTTGTTAGAGCTTGATGGTGATTTCTTTATTTACACTGTCCCGATTTAGTGGGATGAGAATAAGGTTAGGTTTGGTGCACCCTAAAACCTAGATTACACCACAGCGGCCTTTTAGGCACTGACTATACCAAAGGCGGTACACATATTGTCAACTATTGTATTGTGTAGTCGCGTA
Organism: Cyrtodaria siliqua; assembly: GCA_037043455.1. Taxonomy (NCBI): domain Eukaryota; kingdom Metazoa; phylum Mollusca; class Bivalvia; order Adapedonta; family Hiatellidae; genus Cyrtodaria; species Cyrtodaria siliqua. Next base: position 42,370 of record JAWPHD010004405.1, on the reverse strand, counting down.
CTTAGTTTCTATTTCCATTGTAACTGTTGTTTTCTATGCGTGTTTGACTGTGTTACATGAATGCTACACCGTCTTTTATAACCACTGATATAGTTAGTGTATATAGAGCCTGTACAACAGGATTGTATAAGTGATGTAGTGATAAGACCTTTAAAAATAGGCAACTGGGTTAAAGAACCTATACGTGCGACTGAATTGTGAAGTGAAAGCAATATGCATAAAACGTTTAAGTAAAATAATTTAATTGGCTGGTGAACATTCACCAAAATCTAGCCCAAAATATTACAAAATGGGCCAGTTGTTCAAAGATCTGCTAGCTTAATCATTGGTTAATGTAAAAATTCAAAGTACATTTTCTCATAAAAATATATTTTTTACTACTAAAGGTTTTTGAATTTGCATTTCTTCTGAACAAAATGCTTTCATATGCTATTTTTTTGGTAGAAATATTCATTTATCGGAAATTCAGAGAGATTTGCATTTTTTACTTAGCGCTCATTTAAGGTAACGGATCTTTGAACAACTGGGCCCACATGAAAAGTGAATAGTGCCATATATTTCACAACAAGTCCTTAAAGTTGTCTTAAATTAAAAATTCTCATTTCTGACCCCTAATATGGGAAGTAGGTCAAATGTAAACAAACATGCCTTTTAATTAGAAACACATACAAGCATCACGGACTTTTACTACCACAAAACTATTCGGTAGCTTGAGCCTTAAGCTGGCTGTGCAATTTCAAAGTATCTTTTCTGCAATTTCTTTACTATTATTAGCCACGTTATCATATTTTTCAACTGTACACCTTATAAAAAGTATTTGCATTAAAACACCTCTTTAAAATATTTGCAAAACAATATTTTAGCAAATAAACCAAAACCGAGGTACATAACAGTCAATAGTGACAGATGGCACACAGGTTATATACCTATAATACATGCAGCCGTACGGTTTAACAAAATAAACATGTTTCCGTAATATAAATGAAGATACCACACAGTTATAAAGATTGTTTAAAGCACTGACGACTCAGGGCTGAATAATAAATGCCTTTCTTTCAGTCTAATTCGCCGTTTCACTAGCTTAGACGAGTTGTAATTGAACCTGTATTTACAAACAGTTGCAATATACGTCTTCACTGTTGTGTATGATTAAAAATGTTTCCTTCATATCCCCTCTATAACAATGAACTTTATGTGTAGTAATGTTTAATTCTTTCAAACGTTCTAACTAAGGAAGATACTAATACGCAAGTTCAGTTATTAATACATAGTCCTGATCTGTCAATCAAGCTTATATCCGCAAGAGATTTGAACAAATTAAACGTTCAATCGATATTTACGCCTGTACCAAAAGCACGTGTTGTCTCACAAACAACTCTAAAATACAATAGATTACATGGCAAATATTTGTGGGAACTTAGTGTAGATCATCGGCGACGCTTGATTGTTTTCAAGATAAACATCTAGAACTGTTGTTCTAAAAACAGCTTGACGCGGCAGCCATTTTACCGAGATGCTAGTATCGTTTCTGATTTTCTGATGCAGGCGCATCTTCTATCGAAGATATACAGAACAGCAGAACGAATTAATAATAAACAAAACGGGGAACGTCATCAATTTATCGCCGAACTAACTGCGGACGGTTAAAAATATTATAATAAAAAAAGATAATTACAGACACGTGCTCCGGTTTCAATTTTTTCTGCACAAAGGTTCAAGACGTTTGTATTTACAATCAAGCGTCGACTATGATAAAGACTAGTGGGAACTTGACACAGGAACAATAGAACATCCATTCGATTTTCTTTATGCTTGGTTTGCTGAAGAAGTTTGATATCATTTACGTACACATCGGATCAACACTCGTTTGAGTTTTACATAATCTGACTTAACAATCAACTGGCATAGTTTTATAATCGTGTCTTTATGGTGACAATAAGTCTTCTATCAATATCCCCATGTCATAGTTCTGTGGTGGTCAACTGATAATTAACATCTTTTACATACTTCCGTGGTGCTTTCATTTTTCTTTTGCACAAAAGAACCGCTTTAAAAGCCGTTCGAAATTTGTGATTTGCTAACCCATATATAATCCAATGCAATCCTGATTTAGCCAGACCTAAAAGTCCCAGGTATTCTCGAATGCACATTAGCCTCGAATGGTTCGATGTTGTACCGATACGCAGAATAAAAGTTGTTATCACCATTGGGAACCAGCAAAAAGCAAACACTACAAAAATTAGAACGGTTACTCTTAGTTTCTTTGAGTTGGCTGTAGGTCCACTTTTATGTGACGTCATCTTATTTCTTTTCAGTCTGCATACAATAATGGTATACATTATTAAGTTAAATAAAAAATCAAAAATAATCCAACTTGCAAGCAAAACAGTGTAATCCGAATGTATAAGTGACCCAATTCTACACATATTTTCAACGTATATATCGGCTCTGAAAATTGGATAGCAGCCGATTGGAATGGAAACCAGCCAAGCACAGCATACAATTCTGTAGAACCTATTTTTCTTCGTAGATTTTATTAAATGTCGCATTGGAAATACAACAGCCATACATCTATCGAATGACATCATCATTCTTGTTATTCCAGAGTTGAAAAATGAAATTAAAATGACGCTTGCTCTTATTACGCAAAAATAAACATTTTGCGCAACTTCCGGGAAAATGATCTCAACCGGAACCAACGTTGATCCTATGGAAAGAAGCAGGTCAGCGACTGCTAGATTTCCGATCAAAATGTACATACCTCCTTTGAAAAACCTTGAAAACTTGATCAGACTGTATAATATCAAGCTATTTCCAAAAACGGTTGCTAGGGCAACAATTGAAATCACTGAAATGTTCACAATATAATATGTAGGAGTAAGGAGACACGTGAAGTTCATGTCATGATCTGTTTTTGGAGTGCCATTCGTCATATTCTCCATTTTACTGTTAAGGAAAAACAGTGCTATGTTTTATCATGTTAACCTAGATTAGACAAAATAAAAGCATGTACATAGTCGAAGAAGCCTTCCTTTCGACTTAACGACGATACATCGATATGTCCATAGTGTCGTCATCCGTCTGTATTAAACGAGACGCACATACATCTAAATAGAAATGTTGTTTTCAGGACCACTTGCTGTTCGGCTTGATCCTTGTTAGATAATAGTTCTGTGAAATAAAGGGAGAAGTACAGCATGGAGCATGGTAGTGATACACTTTGATCCTTGTTAGATAATAGTTCTGTGAAATAAAGGGAGAAGTACAGCATGGAGCATGGTAGTGATACACTTTGAAGTTAAAACTTCTCTCAAAATGTAATATGTTGGGAATTATCTGGTGTAAGCCTAACGATGGGTTGATTTTGCTTAACAAAGAGCTTTACACGCACACTTTTGCTACATACAAGTACTATATAATTCATATATGATTCTCATATGATATATTTTATATGATACTTACATAAAATGAACAGTACATGATTTTATGAGAATAATATACAATTTTACACAAAACAATGTGTGTGCTTTAAAAATAAACGTTTATGAATGTATTCTCATATGAAACTCCTGTTATATACATGATATCATGTGAAATGTTTTAAATGAGAATTATATGTAGCTCCATTTATATAAGAATAGTATAAGAATCGTATGATTCTCATATAAGAATGTAATCATATGTTTATTATATATGGCAAAATTGTAAAGTCTAATCTAATAATCATTAGTAAATATTGCATCGTTTACTACACTATATATGTGTAACTGCATTTATAATATAACATTTAAGGAAACGTACACGCCAAGTAACTATTTATAAATATGTTATGAGTATAATAACTAGACAACGTTATCACTTTAAACAAAAGTACAGTAGTTATGAATATACAGTAAACGTCACACGCATAAAAATACTTACTTTTCAACATGCAACCATATTCACCAAATACGATTATTGTTTCACCGCCTTGATCGTTCTGTTTCTAAGGATGAAATAAACTTTACTTTCCGTTTTTAAAGCTGTATGGTCTATATATAGTAAGGTAATTTTATTCAAGAATTAATTTCTGTTTGACGACGTAATAATACATAAAACAGGAAAAATCTGCGAAATTTCTTTTCTAGGTGGAAATCTGATTTTCTTATTTAAAACTTTGTTAAATGGCAAAACTTGCAATAGTAGAAAGAATAGAAAGTATTGTCTTGGTAATTTAATTGTTTTACTTGATTTATCCAGATTTATTTTGTTTGTAAATGTTGTAAATGTTGTTTGTTTAGTTAGATACGCACTAGTTTTTTTTTACCAGAACCATTTACACAATATTCAGTAATGATTTAATCGAAATCATATGCTCTCTAAAATATTGCATTTTCAAACATGCAGCAGTTACAGGTACAAATAAACAAACGCTATGATAACGACGAGGCAGCGTTCAGTTTGGTTGAAAAATGAAGGTACAATACATTGCCAAAGCTTATACTTGTAAATACACATACCAAACATGTTTTGAACTACACAATGCCACGAACATAGGATGCTAGTGAGAACACGAACAATTAAGCATACATTTACTGTAACCGGGTAAAATGTAACGAGAAAGAAAGTGCAAAACCAGCAACACAGTTTTTTAAAATATAATCAACAAATTTATTCAAATAATAAAAAAAGGACATATTCACTTACAAATTATATCCAGTATATCTTTAAAATCCAATGTTAGCATAAAGTCCTGATAATATTGCCAAGTGTCTCTTTAATCGAAATTATCAAGTGTCCATTTAATCCAAATTGTCAAGTGTCCATTTAATCCAAATTAACAAGTGTCATTTAATCCAAATTATCACTGAAGTGACCATTTAATCCAAATTGTCAAGTGTCCATTTAATCCAAATTATCAAGTGTCCCTTTAATCCAAATTCATTTAAAGTCTTTCCTTATTTAGTTCTCCACAATATTCCAACTACTCCAACGTCACGTTTAGAATAGATGAGCACAATACTTTTAATATAATTCCTCTCACAATATATATTTAAATCCAATATATGTAATATATATAATTCACAATGTCTCTTTTACTTTAATTTCATATTGAAATAAATATTGAACAACAATCAAATCTCACAAAGCCTTTTTTATATACTGCAATACAATTTTCTGTAAGTTTCTGTCGCAGACATAAAATTAACATCCAACAGAAACATAAACACGTTTTTAATTTAAATGACATTGAATGACAAAAGGAATACTAAACATGCGACATCGTAAATTAACATATTCTTAGGTAACATTACGTGCACTTACTTTATACCAGATTTACTGAGAAGCACAATATTTCCGAATCATTGTAATGAAAAAATAAGTTTTTTGAAATCAGGAATTTTCTTTAGGTACCATTTCTTAGTTTCAGTGCATAACATATACATTTTGGTAAATTCAAAATTGTATGTCATTAGCGAATCAAACTTAAGCAAATCAAACTTATTCAAAACAGATGTGATGGCACGTTTAAGTTGAAAAAAAGACAGCACAATCTTCTCTCAAATCAAAGTATTGAAAGTACTGAGAATGCAAGTTTGATAGGAAACTTAAGACTGTATGAATATTTGCACGATTGCTGGACATTTAAAATTTCCATAAATTTGACATAGTTTTAGCCAAATTGACCATCTTGGGCGACCTACAAATTTTTTAGAGGGTCCAACCATTCCAAATATATAATATTGTGATCAATTGTCATTAAACTGTTTCAAATCTAGACTAGGATATTATTTTATGAAATTGATGATGGATAGACACATTTGTGTTGCATGGCCAAGCTGTCACTCAAGATGACTCCATTTCTAAATTATATCATTTACGGAGTGGCGTGTATTAAGTAGTCGTCCGGGAACAAGATGCACAAGAGGGCCTACCTGTATCACTCTACTGGCTTGAATAGTCTAAGTATTGTTATATATTCTATATTTAAGACTGGATTTGATCAAAACTTTCATATATTGTAGAGTTCAGGGTCTAGTTGTGCAAGAACGTTAACACGTGTCTCTACGTCATGAAGTGTTCTAAATTCTAATACGACCTCCGCAGTCTTTCATATACACAAAGAAGAGAGACAGCTGTATGTTATTTTACGATAAAATACAGCTGTTCCATTAACTCCCCGCGTATATTTCATCCTTTGGAAGGGCCACGTTACATGACGTCACTTGGTAAATATACGTCACGAAGACAAACTCAACAGTAATTTTAATGAAACGTTAATTACCACAAACTTGCCATGCTCCCAAACCGTGCAAACCCCCGATTTAGTATTTGCCCTACTTTTACTTCCAATCAGACGGCGAGGAATTTTAAAAAAAATGACGAACTTATTCATGTAAATTTTTAACGATCACCAATTTTAACCATTTAATCATTAAGTAATCGCTTACTAAATGGCACGCGCTTGTTTGGACACAAGGAGGCGGATTTAACGTGTTAAGAGGCGTGTTTTCGTAGAAGCGCGAGGGGAAAGTAGGGCAAACACTAAGTCAGTTAGAGGCTAAGAAGTGAAATTTTAACAATTAAGAATCCCCGGTCAATCGCTGCGCTCATTTGGAAGTTCCCTTAGGGTTTTTTAATTGTTAAAATTTCACTTCATAACCTCTAACTAATACATAAACCCATCATATGCATCAGTACATATAAGAGGATGTAACCCCTCTCCCACCCGAGTACTGAATACTCCTTATTTTAGAGACCTAGTACTGAATACAATTTAGCTCCTGACAAAAATTATAAGTATAAAATTAAAAAGGGCAATAACTAATTTGAATGATGACCTAAAACACCTAAGAGCCGGGATCTGCCAGATGAATGAAGGCCCAATTATCAAAATTAGACCTTTATTTACATTTTATGATTTTTTTGTACATATTTGGTTTTAAAAATACATTTTATGAGTACTAAATACTAAATAGTGTGTTGCGTACTGAATAAATAGGTTCGTGCGTACTGAATACCGCCTAAAACACCCTTAATACTGTGTACCAAAAGGAGGGGTGGGGTTTCAGCCTCATATAACATTAATAAGCATCTTGAACAAGCTGAGAACGTTTGACGTCATACAGCAATACAATCATACAGTCATACGTCATACAGTCATACAGCTATATGACGTAAGCAATGAATTGTTTGTCACGTGACTACTAGGTTATCCGCCAGATGGCGAAGAGGAGGCGCCAAAAGCAATGACTATGAATGCAAGTTGATAAATCAACCTTGCATTAAAATATCCAACGTGAATTATTCTGTACTTCGTTAGCAAAGACGGGTGCGATTTCATTGTTTATAGTTTTCTTTTGATAATGTAGGTGACCACTCTTTAAGATGTTTGGTTTTAAATGCGGGACACGGTATGTTGTACAATTATAACATAGACATCGCAAAGAGGACTTGCTGACAACCTCGAGTTAGTCTTAGACTAAAGCATCGTATTACTGCATACATTGTGTAGCTTTAAACAACTTTAGTCAACACAATGCTCCTTCATTTGGGATGAGAATTGAACAAATAGTGCATTAAATGCAATCTGTCGATTTGGTTCTACAGTTAAAAGCATTAAACCGGAATACAAACAAACAGTAGTTAACGACGTTTTGTAATTGTTTAATGGAATACACACATTATTAATGTAATAGCCGATAAGGGAATTAAGTATGTTTGTTTAATTATACTACAGAAGGGAATTAAGTATGTTTGTTTAATCCTACTACAGAAGGGAATTAAATATGTTTGTTTAATCCTACTACAGACTATTTAAACTATTGTGTTAAACTGTAAATTAATACTATATCAATAAGTTATAATCTAACACGGGTGCTTGCTTATAATAACATTGAATTTATTGAACGAGTTGGATGAAACTATATGATGCGAGATTATGTCAGATTCAAATTTAGCTGCTTTATTATATGCTATATTCTGTCGGAAAATAGCTCATAGAGCTAATGTTATATTTGTTTGTATAAACCGACTTAAAATAAATATTCGCGTATCTTGTATCTTGTTCTATTTTTTGTTATCACATATATCACTCCAAATATGCCACATAATGTAAATATATTAATAATGCTGGCTAGTATGATATCATTGTCGTTGCATGACGTCGTATGCTGCTTCGGTCTTCTCCGTACCACAGGACTCACAAAACTATTATCTCCTTTGAATACTCGTACCCTACAGATGAATGAAATATACAGAGAAAAAACAATTCCTCTTTTCTACTTTCGTTTACAGGACTTTACATTGCATACACTGATATATCCTTTCCAGGTTCTAAATCTGCAGCATTTTAAGAAGATTTTAGGAAGATATCACATAACATTTCATTTGGGTATAAGATTCTAGAAATAGATCATGCTGCCTCATTTTACACATCATGGGTTTAATCACCAAGGGGTTGTATTTTTTGTCATATTATTACGCTAAATTTCGATAGGTGTCACCAATCATGAAATATAAATTGTTTCAACAGGTAAGTCATATTTGTTAATTGTGTTGTAAATTGCAGATATTGGATCAATGAAGAATTAAAGCGTAAAGACATGTTGTAAATTTTGTTTTATCTCTATGCCACGAACAAAAACATTACAATGTGACCCTATGTAAAATTAATTGTGGTGTGAGGCGTCCATACAACACCGATTCGGTGATTTCCGTATACGGTATTTTTAACCGTTACGGAAATCGAAAAGGCAATTCCGATTGCACAATCGTCTTTCATTTGCATATTTATTACACTAGTGTATTACGATATTTATGTCATGGGTTCATAACACTTCCATACCGCACGTTATGTTATAAAATACATTATACTTAATATCATGCTTATTGTTGTAAACTATTTGTATATTAATGTATGGAAGAGTTCATTTAAACAGTGAGACAATACTTATATTATTCGCCATCAAACTGTAACACTATATACAACTTGTTTACGCAGACTGTGAAGGTATGCAGGTCGATATTTTGTGTGGGTACTGGAGGCGATTTGAAAGCATTATGGTTGTCAATCCAAATACGAATAAAACCATTAGAATGTTTTTAGATTCATATATAATGGACATCAACCTCCACGCAGTGATATTGTAGCCAATAATTCCTGCCACCACACAAATCACGTGACGATAGCTGAGGCCATGTGATTACAAAATAGCGATACACTAGGTAATGCTTGGTTCAGCCAACTCTTACCGTAACCAACATGCAAATTGGCAATAAAATCATCACCTTCGAGAAGATGTTGAAAACATTCAACCTGTTTTGGCTTGAGTGTAATCTCTTTATTAAATTTACGCACAGCTTCTGTAATGTTCTCAACGGAATACATGTTGTTAACAAGTAACCGTTGTACATATACAATATATTAGCTAACATTAATTTGTAGTTTTATAAATACATTATTTTTGCAACCAAATACCGTTTTTCACACTATTTTCCTTTATTATGAACGAAGCAAGTTGAAATATTGACCTAACAGATATTTAACCTAAAATTAAACTTAGCTGGATTTCAACTATACATTTGTGTGATGGCAGTGGTTACTGTAACAGAAAGGGGAAGTAACCACTGCGGGGAGTTTGGAAGATAACGTTACTAGTAACTCTGCTTGTGGCCTGGCGTTCTCTTGCTGAAATAACGTGATGTCGTGATGATTTCCTAGGAACGGTACAAACTTTAGACAAACCCGGTATTAAGATGTGTGACTTTTGTTTTCGTCTGACTTTAACTGAACACTGTACATCATGTTTAAGAATTTTGAGAAAATCCGTGTTTGTAAGTGTTAATTAATATCCTTCAGTTTCTAATTATACACTTATAATTATAAATTACTTTAGAAATAAAACTTAAAACCAATATAATCTACTGCTGCGTTTTCATTGACCGTCAGTATATCTACTCTAAAGAATTAGGATCACCTTTATCAGTATTTTCAACTTAACAAAGCTAATCTTTCTGAAACTGTCGCTTCTTTTCTCAATATACATATCTCTATTGGAAATGGAAAAATAAGAAGCAAAATCTATGACAAGAGAGATGATTTTAATTTTGTCATTGCTAATAATCCCCACTTAGACGGGGATGTGAGCCAGATATTATGGGGTTCGGTATTATAGAGTTTGTAATATAATTGAGGACTTTAATATTCGTAACCTTTGTATAACTAAAACCTCCAGCATGGCTGCCGTTACCATAAACTTCGAAAAACAACAACATTGCAAATGTTATTAACGTAACCCTGATCTACTTTTAAAACATAAACGTAATTTACGAACTTCTGCGACACGCCCTTCTATCTCGACATGATTTACAAACTCCGTAACATCTTTGGTCATGATCACTTTCATACAATCTGTATTATTAAACGTGTTAGAATGTTTGTCAAATGAGATTATGACCCTATCATTTTTCAAAGCACTGCATGTTTAGTGGTTGGCCCATTTACAGTTCGCCACTATGCTTTCCTCTTTGTGCGATGACCAGACAGACTATGGACCTTATATTGACGCCGAACTTAATCATGAAAAATGGTTGTAACGTTTTTTATTTGTCTTCAATTTTGTCTTGTCTTGCCGTTAATGGTTTACTCTCTTGATGCTCTGACTTCTGCCAAGTCAATGAGTACTTGCTTTATGGATTTCTAGGTTTTCTTTTTATATTTACATGATTATTTTTGTGTTATAATTATTGACTATTAGTGCGGCCTAGTCGTTTAGAGGATACAGTCTGGCGGGGTTTTTATTTTTTTACACTGTCCCGTTTCATTGGAATGACCATAGGGTAAGAAGTGAGGATTGATGCACCCTTGCATCTGGTTGAAACCCTCAGCAGCCGTTTTGGCCACTGACCATTAGAAGGTGGTACCCCTTTTGTCAACCATTTTAATTGTGTGGTGTCTTTTTCCTTTTTCGTTGTAATTGTCGTCTGGTTTTTATGCGTGTTTTTCGCTTTATGCATGAGATTTCGTCCGTCGGGTTTTCTGGTCGTACACTAGATTGATTTTCTCTTTGGATGCAACTGATGTGGTTGTTCAGTACAATTCTGGATACATCCTAAGATGTTTCTTATTTTGTAATTTTATATAGCTTTACAACAACATCTTGGTGTTTCTTTTGTTATTTTCTCTGGATATGGAATTTATTGTTAGAGAATTCCTTTTCATGGGATGTAGTTTTGTTTACACTGTCTTGTCTATTTGGGCGCTGAAGACAGGATAATAGCGAGGATTGTGTACACATAAAATCGATTCAAGCTAACCTGTAGGCCTTATTGCCTACTGACCGTTCCAAGTAGGTAACCCTGTCTTCACCACCCTTTCTGTTGTATTTCGTCTTTTTCATTGTATAATTAATTAAATATTGTTCCTTGTTTGTAGTACAGGGCAGACCTACGATGTCACTGCGTTTGGACGCTGTGGTTGCTATAGGACTTTATATCTCATTTTTGGTTGACTGTGTTCTGAGAATGCTTTATTTTCTGTTCGACTTTTATATCTACTTTGTTTTGTATAGGACATTGCCGTAATACTTCAGCACAACATTAGAAGATTCAAAGAAGATGGGGTTAAAATATTTCCCTATATATATTTATGCATTTTTTTTTATATTTATAGCGGTATTAGATTTGAAACTTGATGGTTTGATACTACATTCAACAGTGTATGTCTGTATGTCAAACACGGACCTTTTGGGACAGGGTCAATCTGATATGTACACCAATATATTTTATGTACATTATTAGGACTTTAGGCCTTACAGTTTCGATAATAATTTAAGATGATTTTAAATATATCTTGATATATATCTATGTAAAACTGTGTAGCTTGTAGCGGGAGCATAGTTGACCTCAGTGTCACTATTTGTACAACTTAAGAGAAGAACCATAAAACTAGAAGGTCACGTCCTGCGTGCTGAGCCATATGGTGAAGTAGTCCAGATCGGACTATATTTTGATTTGACCAACACCATTGTCAATCCAGTGAGATATTCGTTCCTTAACAACACTTTTAAATAGTTCCATATATAACTCTATGTTAACCTAGGACGTTTTGGGATGGGGTCAAATCTGACTCAAGGGTTTAGATTTTATACAACTTTGATAAAGGACAATGGTTTATATCTTTACAAGTAGATATATAAATCGAAGAGGAAAAGTAACATTCAAGGACTACAGTCAACTACAAACACACAGAGAAACAAAGAACAACTTTAAAGATGAACAAGAGGCCAAATAATACATCACAAACACAAAAGGGTTGACAATAGGACTAACGCATTGGAACGGTCAGTGGCAAAAACGGCCACTGGGGTTTTAAAGAAGGATCAGGTCTTTACGTTCTACCAATATAATAAACCCTTTATTCCTACAGGATTACACTAATAATAATATTAATAATAATAATTATCATAATAATAATAAGAATAATAATAATATAAACATAAGTAAATCTCGTAGATAAACTTATACACTTCAAACATGCATAACGGTCTCTGAGCGTAATAAATTAAGTTTTAGTTTACTATCTGACTTTTAAACTTACATAAAATGGAAACAAAGCCAGTTATATGATAAGATACAAAATAAAGAACAGAAGTCACAGTCAGACACTCTGATTTTAAAGCAATAAAACGTCTGATGCAAAATGCAAGCATATACAATGTTTAACACTTCTCGTTGATTTGATTATTTAGTCTGTAAACTTTTTATTTCTTCCAAATTGCCTGATATTCTTTTTGCTTTGCATCAATCTCTTCTTTACTAAGAAAGCGGATTTGGCCTTTCACTCGAGCGTTGATGATATCCACCATAAAGTCTCCTACGACGTCATGTCCGATTGCATTTATTTTACCCTGGCCAAGTCCGATTTGTTTGTTTTCTAAATCCTTGTCAAGCTGAAAAACGACATTAAATTGATATAGAGATTAATCCACATAAAAACAGATACAGAGATACTTTTTTGACCCGTGTATCATTTTATATTAACCTTCTACAGAACTCCGCTATAGACAAACGCAACTTCATTTACAACGTCCTGAAAACAAAATCAAAAAGAAAACAAACAAATGCCTAAACAGAACAAACAGCAAACATGCATTAAACAATTACGCGAAACCTTGGGTATGAGAGAAGGGGACACACTTTTGTTTGTAAAAATACACCCCAGTGTTATGGGAGCTTAGTTAACAGGTGTGTAAATATGTACAACATTACGATTAATAGTTGTCGAGGTAGAGACCTATAACGGGTTACCCAATAAATGTTGGTTAAGACAAGGGCAGCTATTTTGTAAAAGAACAATTCAGATTATGAGGGATCTTAATAAGCCAAATGGCAAGACTCACTAAAACCTAGTCTGCTACTTTTATCTCTTGTTTGTGTGTGCTGCCTCCAAGCCCTTTACAGTATTTGTTGTAAGTTTTATTACATTGCGACTTATTGATGAAGAGATACACTCTTTTATAACATTAGTATCGGTGAAAGATTGGTATTTGTCAGTCAAAGAATATTTGTGACGTCGAGTTATGACTTCAAAATAAGTGTTGCTGACGTCGACGTCATCCGGCGATAACGTTCAATAAAGCGAATAATTTCAGATAAAATCAAGCATGAATTGATTTAAAATGTATTCTAATACACCCGCACTATATAGCCTAGTTTAAAATATCTCATTATATTCAACGATAAATCACTGTAACGTTTGCAGCGTTAGGAGAATAAGCAAGGCAATGCGAAAGATATCACTGTGACGTTTGCAACGTTAGGAGAGTAAGTAAAGCAATGCGAAAGATTTCAGATGTGTGCTTTATTTTCACATTTTAGGGGTATTAGAATAGAAATAGAACATCGCTTACGGTGAATTATCTTGTAATATATCACGGTTTGTCGTTCAATTGTAAACAATAATTTCACTCGCTTTTCGGGCTCGTGAAATTATTCTTTACAATTGAACTCCAAACCGTGATATATTAAACGATAATTCACCGTAAACGATGTTCTATTTCTTAAATAAATAGATTTATAGGGATTATAGGGAAATCCTTTACTAGGTGGTAGGCGTGTTTTGTTGTTTCACTGACACTCGCATGCGCTCATTCGCGAAAAGGACAACACGTCTACTATCTCGTGAAGGATTTCCCTATAATCGATCCAGCAGTTGAATAATCTCTATATATACATACGGTTAACCAGACAAAGCTTACATAACAAGCGGCTAAGTATCCGTTTAAATTGTTACTAATAAATTCTGAAAATGGATCGATGGGAAGCAACGAATATAAACAAGAAGAGAAAAGTAGCAGACTCGGTTTTATTGAGTCTGTTTATGAGTGGTAATATGAAGTATTGCACCTCATATTACCACTCAACAGCTTGAAGCGATATTTTACTTTAACCATTAACCCGCCAGCACGACTATAATAGCCTTTGCGTCCATTTTAAACCCAGATCAGCGTGCGAGTAACTCGTAACTCGCAGGTTGATCATGATTTACAATGTCCGGCTGATGATCAGTCATTTTCCCCAAAACACCCCTTTGTCACTTAAATGGAATGGTCTTAATTCACAGAAAGAACAGTCCATTATACATATATAGCGGGTTAAGGGCTTAGCAACAATTATTGAGATCGAAGACATTTAAGGACCAATAAGTAATAAACTACTGATCCGTAGTCGGGACGATATTTTACAGCCAACACAGTGCACTGAACATCCACTAGTGTGAATGTTATACATACTAAATAGGGGATCTTTTCGTATCAACGAAAACAAGGAAGAGAGGTTCTACTGAATCGGTTTATGTGCGGTAATATAAGGTGCAACACCTTCACGCTACTTAGCACCGGCTTAAAGAGTTAACATTCTTTAAAGCCAAATTGGCTGGCCTCGAAGAACTCAGAGTAATGGCATATTGTTTGTTTAATTACGACACGGAGTTATCAAACCCATAGTAATTGCGACTAAGTATAAAGATACAAGCGTGCCTAAAAACAGGTAAGGTAAACGACTGCCAATCTCATTAAAATCAAATCCTTATTACGCTTTGATACTCTCCGCTATAGGATCTGACAACACTGCCTTGGAGGTCACGTCAGATCGTCTTTTCATCTAATCATTATTCATGAGAAAATCAACTAAATTCAACCATTGAAATCCCGCGTTTCATATGCACTTGACTTCAGATGATGTTCGAGTGAAATGAACAAACGAAAATCCACATAAAACACATATATCCGAAAAAAGATAAAGTCGCCGTGCGTTAATGCTGTGTATTGCACGATAAATTCAAAGACATGCGCTAAATGGCATGTTTTACAGCAAGAATACGAAGAAAATCATAGGCGCAGTCATGTTTTTTGAAAACATTCGGAACATTATTCTATCGAGCTGATTACAACATTAGGGTTTCTATATAGTACGTATTTATACATTTGGCCCGCTAGCGCTACAAATAAACCAACAATCTAGGGTTTATATTGTCCCAGATCAATACCTGGTGGGCGGGACTTGTTGATCGATATCAAGGGCCTGCGGTTTCGATGTGTTTCAAGTCTCAAACACCCGGTTTTGATTTCGCACAATATAAACCCGCTGGAAATATTTTATTTCTTGTCTAACATGGAGTTTTATGTATCATGTAACTCATTTTGTCGAGAGATTGCACAAAATACAAACAAATTCTCACAACTTACATTTTATGCCTCTCAACATCAAACGAGAAGAATATACATGTACACCTTCATCCTATTTAAATGTGTTATTGGAACGTAGCGTCGCTTAAAATAACGCATTCCATTGCATTGTTTTGCATGTGACGGTTAAAATGACGTCAAAATGCCATTATGGGTAACGTGTTTTCTGGCTTTTAAAATTACGTCAACAGTTGACGTACATGACGTCAGAGGTTTATGTAGCTTTTTTCAGACCACCCCAATAACCAATCAACATTGAGTATTTTAATAAACCATGTTAGATAAAATTAAAACATCCATTTATTTAAGAAATAAATGATTTCCAACAGGTTTCTATTGTCCCAGTTCAGTACCTGGTGGGCGGGACTTGAAGTTCATCGATACCAAGGGCCCCGTCCCATCCCCCCCCCCCCCCCATATCTCTGTGTTGTTTTGTATTGTTTTAATTTTAATTTTACCTGAAAGAGAGAGACGTTGATGTCATTTATAATCGTGGATTTATGCTGAAAGAGACTGTGATGTCATTTATATACGTGGATTTACGGTGAAAGAGACTTTGATGTCATTTATGTGCATGGATTTATGCTTAAAGAGACGTTGATGTCACTCATATACATGGATTTATGCTGAAAGAGACAGTGATGTCATTTATATACATGGATTTATGCTGAAAGGGACGGTGATGTCATTTATGTGCATGGATTTTTGCTGAAAGAGACAGTGATGTCACTTATATACATGGATTTATGCTGAAAGTGACAGTGATGTCACTTATATACGTGGATTTATGATGAAAGGGACCGTGATGTCATTTATGTACGTGGATTTATGCTGAAAGAGACGTTGATGTCATTTATATACGTGGATTTATGCTGAAAGGGACGGTGATGTCATTTATATACGTGGATTTATGCTGAAAGAGACGTTGATGTCATTTATATACATGGATTTATGCTGAAAGTGACAGTGATGTCACTTATATACGTGGATTTATGATGAAAGGGACCGTGATGTCATTTATATACGTGGATTTATGCTGAAAGAGACGTTGATGTCATTTATATACGTGGATTTATGATGAAAGGGACCGTGATGTCATTTGTATACGTGGATTTATGCTGAAAGAGACGTTGATGTCATTTATATACGTGGATTTATGCTGAAAGAGACGTTGATGTCATTTATGTGCATGGATTTATGCTGAAAGAGACCGTGATGTCACTTATATACGTGGATTTATGCTGAAAGGGACGGTGATGTCATTTATATACGTGGATTTACGGTGAAAGAGATGTTGATGTCATTTATATACGTGGATTTATGCTGAAAGAGATGGTGACGTCTTTTATATATGTGGATTTACGGTGAAAGAGTAGGTGATGTCATTTATATATGTGAATTTATGCTGAAAGAGACTGTGGTGTCATTTATATACGTGAATTTATTCCGAAAGAGACAGTGATGTCATTTATATACGTGGATTTACGGTGAAAAAGACGTTGATCTCATATATGTGCGTGAATTTATGCTGAAAGAAACAGTGATGTCATTTATATACGTGGTCTTACGCTGAACGAGACTGTGGTGTCATTTATATATGTAGATTATGACAGCGACTTCATTTATATATTTATGTGGATTTACACTAAAGAGTAGAAGGTTTCAAGCCCTTGTTAAAGCAGAGGAAATTTATTTAGTATTGTAGTAAAAAGTTACAAGGGGAGCATTGCCCTAATGTGTAATGTGCTGAGAGGGTTGTTTACGATTTACTGCGTCTGTGGCTGGGATGGTTTGAAACCTGGCCTCTCTCACTCCGGGTTGGAATAACTCTTGGAGCTTGACTAAATACAAAAATGTCAGTTCTTTCAGAATGCAGAAGGTATACACTATTTGTTCTACCCAGTAAAAAGTGGCTGTTCTGCCCCCACCATGGATGATATCGATGATCATCATATATGGCCTAACATGTGCTAAAAATAATGTAAATCATTCAAACCACCAGCCAACAGATTTACTGAACCACCAGGTTCATGCTGATTACGTTTATGATCCTCATCTGACGGATGTTGCCAGCTATAAAAACAGCCAACTCCCATCTAAATCATTTCATGCTTAAACTACTGTTTTATTAAATGCCTTTATAAATTTATGTATTTATTAGGCACATGTTTATATTTGCATTATATAACAAGCACAACACATGGGCTAAATTTGGGTTAACTATACTAAACCAAGCAGCTAACGCACCAGTAGACAATACCTTTAATATCTCAATAATAACAATGAATAAATCAAAACAAATTTCATTCTGAACAAGACAAATATCTTGTCAATAACGACTGTAAATTACAGTATACTGGGGGACTTGGAAATGTATGGAAAAGAAACAAAAACTAACAAATAAAATAAATATTCGGAAAAAAAGGTGGCGCGTTAGAACTTTGGTTCGGAATACTTTTATGTGAAATTAGGAACTTCAGTTTAATTGTTTAGTTCATTTGCTCTTAGTACAAACATGTACCACTTCTATGGTGTAATCGGTAAACACGTCTACCCTTTGAGGGTAGAAGACCCAGGTTCAATTCCTGGTGGGAGTAAAAAATTGTTTGGAAAAAGAGCCATTAAGCATTTCTTTAAGTATTTAAATTTTGCATGTAATTCAAATTCAGTTTAAACACTCAAATATCATAAGTTACTGTATGTCAGGAAACGACCACGAGGGCAATGTAATAGATGAAAAATAATAATTATATTACAATTGATGCTTCTTAAGCTTTTGAAATTATGAAATAAAATGAAAAACAAGGTTGTTTTGCAACAAAAATGGATTATTTGAATATATTTTTATCATATATTAAATTGCATATAAAGCTATTATAAGACAATGGCCCATTTAGCAGTAAAATCTTTCCTGAGGCCCTCTTCTTCTTTAAGGCCGTTTCCCTCTTTTGGTCTTGCTACAATAATGAGACTCTTATAAAATATTTTAACATATATTGTAAGGCACTGGCCCATTTAGTAAAATTATCTTCCCTGAGGCCCTCTTTTCATCTTTAAGGCCCTCTTATATTACCCTCTTTTGGTCTTAAAATAAAAAACAATGTTATTTTGCTACAATATTAAATAAATAGGTCTTTTTTTAAATATATTTTAAGCTGTTATAAGACAGTGGCCCAGTTAGGTGGTTAATTAATAACAAAAATCTTCCATAAGGCCCTCTTTTCTATTTTAAGGCCCCCTTTTGTCCATATTCTTCTCTTTTTTCCTATGAACTTTGCCATTTAAATCTTGGTAGCCAAACAGAGACTCACGAGTGGTGGTTTTAGCGCAGTTGGTAGCGAGGTAGTCTATTGCGACGTTCTTTATTACCTGCGAGTGTGATTACAGTGTGGGTTAAGAGTTCCACCCTACACAAATTAATCTAATTCTTCTTTTTTTTGTACCGCTATTGAATTCCGTCAAACAATTTTGGTTTTAGTCAGCAAATATTCAAAAATGGTTAATGTGTTTGTCAACGCAATTTATTTGTGTTTTATAAGCTGAAAGTTACGGACATTGTCTCTTTCAATATTGAGCGTAGACTGCCCCACAGCGTTTGACTGCAACGCGACATGCGCAGTGAAATCTGATCGGCTAATCGTAAAGTCAATCTGAAGTGACCTCCGATGCAGTGTTGTCAGATCCTTTTGTTAGTAGCGTAGAGTATGGAAGCTTGATAAAGGGTCTGATTTTAATGAGATTGAACGACTGTAATTTGGCAAAGAAAATTGCAGTGAATTCTGAAAAAGTAAAACCCGCAGTTTAATTAATCATGACCCATATTTGAGCAATCTAACTTTCGCTTTTATTATTCGGTTGTTCACTTTCATTCTTCGAGTGTTCACTGTCATTCTTCGTTTTTTTCACTTTCATTCTTCGATTGTTCATTGTCATTCTTCAGTTATCCATTTTCGTTCTTCAGTTTTTTCATTGTCATTCTGCGATTGTTCACTTTCATTCTGCAGTTTTTTCAGTTTCATTCATTCTTCGAATGTTCACTTTCTTTCGTCAATTCTTTTTTCCATTTTCATTATTCGGTTGTTCATTTGCTTTCTTCGATTGTTCACTTTCTTTCTTCGGTTGTTTTGTTTACATTTTCCTTCTTTTATTTTTCACTTTCATTCTTCGATTGGTCTTTTTCATTGCTCGATTATTCACTTTCATTATTCGGTTATTCACTTTCTTCCTTCCATTGTTCATTTTCATTCTTCAATTGTTCACTTTCATTCTTTCATTTTTCGATTGTTCACTTTCATTATTCGATTGTTCACTTTCATTCTTCAGTTGTTCACCTTCATTCTTGAGTTCTTATTTTTCAATTCCCATACTCGTTCTACTCAGGAATAAGTGGGTGGTATGCCTTCACCATTAACAATCGACCAGCAATCATAGCCTTAAATATGCTGGGAAATGACGTTAGTTAAATACCAAACAAACAAACAAACAAAAACAAGAGGCCCAAGAGGGCCTGTGGACGCTCGACTGTCTATCATGGATCTTATAATATCAGTGAAGCGAGTGACTGCAATTCACGTTTTTCTAGTTTTGGGCAAAATACAGCATTTTTAACTTAATTAAGGGCCATAACTAAATAATCTTGTAAAGTTTGGTAAAGATCAGATGTAAAACGACGGACGGACGGACGACGGACAACTCGCCATCTCATAAGCTCTGCTGGCCCTTGGAAATTCTCGGACGTTACTTTTCAGTCAACAAACGAAGAATGAAAAGTAACATCCGAAGAATGAAAATGAAAACCCAAAGCATGAAAATTATCATTCGAAGCATGAAAGTTAACACACAACCGAAGAATAAAAAAAAACAAAAAAAACATTCGAAGCATGAAAATGAACAACATAGTCATGAACGTGAACATCCACAGAATGAAAGTGGACATTCTATGAAAGATTGTATTTGGAATAATAGTTGACATGTATATGCACTTGTACATATATTTTTAGCTCCTCTAATTCGTGATGGAATAAAATTTAATACTCGTGGCTCGCTCGTGAATTATTTTGTTAAAAAAATATATTCTAATGTACCTGGCTAAACAAATATACGGAGGAAAAAACGTTCAGCAAGTTCTTGTTGCACCCTGGAAATAATACATTTTTGGTTGTAAAATCAAGAAACTACTGCTATAGACACGATATTTTATTAAACACGCATCAATAACAGTCGAACACCTAATGACGTAACGAATAAATGAACGTAGGGTCAATCCCGTAAAGTCCCAAAATGTCAGTATATCGTGTATACAGTATTATTTCATCTAAAAAACTTGCTAAGCTTTTTTCCGTCAGTATAGTTACATTTAATGACCTGTATAGAATGGTAGCATATTTTTTTTATATTTTAAATTTTAAAACGGAGTGATACAAGCAATGATTGTAAAATGTTAAAGCTTGCTTGTGTTTTGTGTTTGGTAATACTGTCGACAACAGTTTTGTAGTTGCTAATGAGTTAGAAATTCCGATATTCAAAAGTATAGGTGTTACCTTCGGCTCAACAAAAGTTCCAATACGCAGCTCATTGACTGCCACCTCGGAATCTTTATATTCAGCTTGAGCAGCTTCTGAGATTCCAAACAAACATGCATTTCCAACAGTAAGCAATGACATGTCTGGAACAAAACACGTTTCTCCTCCTATTCCTGTCACAAAAGTATACGTTGTGCCTGAAAAAAACCCGCCTGATTTTAGAAGTATATGTATGTGATGGTACTGATGCCATTGATGTTAACGAACTTCAAACTCTCAAAGCACAAAAGTCGAAAAGCGTTCACCAGAGGCACGCTTTCAAAACAATCAACAAGAAGAGATGTTTGTAAAACATACATGGCCCCCTTCAACGACCATGAAACAAACATTCCTGCCAAGTTTCGAGCTGTTCTTCAGTTATCGCAACGACAAGCGATTTTAGTGATTTTTTACATGTTTTGTTACCATGGCAACCACATTTCTTAGGCGAATCTACCCAAAAGGGGAGGTGCACAACTACACTATGACACAAACATTTCTACCATGCTCCGAGTTTGTAGTCCAGCTGTTCTTGAGTTATCGCGAAGACAAGCAATTTTAGTGCTTTTACATGACAACCACATTCCTTATGCGAATCTACCTAAAAAAGGAGGTGCACAACTATACCATGACACAAACATTCCTGCCAAGTTTCGAGTTTGTAGTGATAGCTGTTCTAGAGTTATCGCGAAGACACGATTTCGGGGCGGATCGGCCGACAGACCGACCGACATTTGCAAAGCAATATGCACCCCCTTCTTCAAAGGGGGCCATAATAACTAGAAGGGTGTTCCACGGAACATTTGTGTCGCCTGCCATGAGCTTTGTTAGGTTGCAGGTTAAAGTTTTATGAAAGGGGCATAACTCTGAAACAATGAAAGTCAGAGTTATTGGACATGTGTAACAACATTCCTTGGGTGATTCCTTGGATGAAATGTGTGTGTGAAGTTTCATGAACATAGGTCAAACACTTTTCAAGTAAAGTCCAATTTAAGGTTGCAGGTTAACGTCTGACGGACGACGGACGACAGACGACGGACGACGGATAAAATGATCCCTAAGTGTCTGCCATGCCACGCAGGCGACACATTAAGGATAAATTGAAGCAAAATATGCTACACCACAAACATAAAAGAGTTGGGCAACAAAGGTACGGCATTGGAACGGTCAGTGACCAAAAGGCCGCGATTTAAATATAACATAAGCAAGGCCACAATTTAAAAAAATAATGTTTGCCCTTTCCCGACCAACCCGAAATAAAGGGTCCTACTCCAATATTTTTTTTCTCAATTTATAGCTTTTTGTGTGTGTTTTTTTTAAATTGCCGGTCGCACGGAGATGCCGCTAATATCAAAAGTTCTAGTATGTTTTAGTTAAAAAAAAATGTATATATATATTTGCCTACCTACCGTTTTAAGGGTGGCCCAAGTGTCCTATGCATTATTATTTAAATATCCTTAGCAGTCAGCATAATAACATGACACATTTTCACGTTACCTTTCTGTGTTGCAAGAACGGGAAGAAATGTTTTGCAGCATATGAAGTGTGACTTTGCTCTTTCTTGTATTTGGTTGTCAAATTCAGCTTCTGCCTGGCTTGTCAAAGTGCCACCTTGAAAGCAAACAAATGGTTCAGTAAAAAGGTCAATATAATACACTAAACATGTTTAAACTGTTTTTTCCTCGAATTTGAGGATTATAAAAATTAAATAAACACAGTTCTTTTTTAATTAATGAAATCCTTTTTGTAGTTACTGTTTTGTAGTATGTGCACAAAATTATATAGTATATGTCAGAAAGTGTCACTGAGTTATTTTTTATGCATCCAAAATTACATGTTATGAATAATCTTATGGAAATTTTATACGGAGCTATAATGACTATATTGAATATTATTGGAACTTTTATACATATATTAAACCTAAACAACAAGACAACATGCTTTAAATGTCTACATATAAAGAGTTTTATTTAAATACTTTTTCTCACATTAATTATGTTATTTCACTTTGCTCTTTTCAATTTGTCTATCAGAATTGCCGGGCAGTTTAAGGATTCCTACTTTTCCCAGAACAATATCTGAATTGTCCATAGTCTAACTGCGTAGAACGCATGGTGACTCTCCCTATAATGGTTTGTATATATACTGAACAAAAAAAGAAACTTCCGCTGATGTTGTTGCTGACTGTCTAGGCACCAAACAGGAAAAAATGAATGATGTTTTATGAATAATTAGATAGACCGCCAATAATAGTCCAAAAAAAGATGTTTTCGAAAAGTTCAGTACACCATGGAGTTAGCCCCCTTTTTCTTAAAACATGCATTTAGCCAAATAAAAACAAATTAAATCTATGAAAATTACCGAAATCTGTAAGAGACAATATTCTCTATATGTTCCTTACCACAAAAATCACAAAAAAATCATTACAAAGATTGTGTAGATGGCAGCTTTTGATTATCAACAATCATGAAATTACCTCCCTTTAACATTTCCATATCCTCCATAAAAGATTATTGCTTGGCAAATTTGAATCTGTTTAATGGGATATTTAGTACTCATTTAAGTGTGCTTACAAACATCAAACATTGTTTTATTAAAACGCTGTTTAAGCTTTTATACGCCCTCAAATACGTTTCTTTTTTTGTTCAGTATATTACATTAAAAGTTGTTTGTTTGATTTTAAAATAAATAACAAATCATTCAGCCTTAACACTGGTCAAAACAATGTCAATGGACATATTTAGTAGCCGTAACAGTGATACAAAAGTCGAACAAACAATCTAGCATTCACAGAACGAAGTCAACGAAAAACATACAAAACATAACATGGATAAATACTCTCCTAGGAGCAAAGTACGCTGCAACACACACATTAAAGGGTTCACAACTGGGGTACCGCCTTGTATCGATCAGTGGAAAAAATACCGTTGGAGTTTAAACCAGGTTCTAGGGTGCACCAAACCTCACTCTTACCATACTGTCACACCAGTTAAACGGGATAGTGTAAATCAGAAAATCCCCGCCATGATATATCCTCCAATACAATTAGCAGCATTAATAGGTAATATAAGTATAACACAAAGATGATCATTTATATATGGATATGAAAAACTAGAAAACTGCAAAAACAGAAAGACACAAAGAAATAACCCAATGGCTCTGCAGAAGCCAAAACAACAAGAGCATAACCAATTAAGGACATAAGAAAATACGACCGGAGGCAAACAACAAAGCCAGTACTCAATGACTTAGCAGAAGCAATTTAAGGACTTGTAAGGACCTAATAACCCATTTTTAAGTTAACTGTTATTTTATTACCGGTAATGATTAAAATATCGGCGATTTTTTTTTGCCGATTTTTTTAAAACTAAGTCAGACTGATTATGAAATTCAATGACCTTTAATGATATTTTGTCAGAATTTAATGACTATTTAATGACTTTTTAAGGCTGGAGTGGATTTAAGGACTTTTAAAGGCTACTTCTGAAATTTAAGGACTTTTTAAGGCTGTATGAACCTTGAAGCCAGATCAACTAGAGAATACACAGTTAAGAGTACCACAATACAAGATTAAACATTCCTTTCCTTTTCATAAGTTATGTAGATTTTGTTATAGGTTCCACAATATGTTGGTTCAACGCAAAATTAAAAGGAAAGCATGGTCACGAATTGTAGCCCATTGCAAGATGATAGGGTAACCTCTTTCGATACAATTTCTGACGAGATCATGACCAAGGACGTTACGGCGTTTGTAAATTACGCCATTATAGAAGTAGGTATAAAGGTCGAACAGGAAAAATATTTTGTTTGTTTGTATGGTGTTTTACGTCATTTTCAACACATGTAAGGTTATATATGACGGTCGATTTTTTGTGGTGGAGGCAGACCACTCAATTGTCCTCTGTAGAACCAGTACTGTACACCTCCCGCCTTCCATAAGAATCGACACTTCCTCAAAATGTAGCTTTCACAAAGCACAGTAAACCAAAAAAGCACGCATTAAAAAAAAAACAATAACAATGCTAATACGGAACAATGCATGACAAACACAGACGGGTTGACAATGGGACTACCATCTTGGAACGGTCAGTGGTAAAACGGCCGCTGGCGTTTTAATCAGGTTCTAGTCATACCCTTTTGTCAACCCAATAAAACGGGGCAGTGTAAATAAAGAAATACCCGACAGGCTCTATTCGCCTAAATAACACGGCTAATATAGTTCAGTTAATTAATAATAGGCAATATAAGTATAACACAGACGAGCACGCATATATGAGTATAAAAATACAAAGCCTAGAAAGACAGGAAACAAGAGGCCAAGAGGGCCTGTGGACGCTCTACTGGCTAACATGGCTCTTATAACATCAATGAAGCGAGTGACTGCAATTACGTTTTTTTGAAAGTTTTGGGCAAAATCCAGCATTTTAAACTAAATCAAGGGCCACAACTTAAAAATCTGGTGAAGTTTGGTAAAGATCGGATGGAAAATGAAGACCGCATCGTATTAACGAGGCAAAATATAGCATTTTTAACGAAAGCAAGGGCCATAACTCCATTGTTACTGATCCGATATGGCTAGTTTTCGAACTTGTCCGAGCTTTCATGAATATTAACAATCTGGTAAAGTTTGGTAAAGATCAGATGAAACATGAAGCCCCTATCTTCTTAACGAGGCAAAGTATAGCATTTTTAATTAAATCAAGGGCCATAACTCCACTGTTACTGGTCCGATATGGCTGGTTTTCGAAATTGTTCGAGCTTTCTTTGATATTAACAATCTCTTAAAGTTTGGTAAAGATCAGATCAAAAATGAACGCCCTATTGTCATAACGAGGCAAAATATATCATTTTAAACTAAATCAAGGGCTATAACTGCACTGTTATTGGTCCGATCTGGCTGGTTTTCGAACTTGGCCAGTAGGGCTAATATTAAAACAAACACATTTAAAAAAAAAAAAAACTTAAAATTTAAAAAAAAAAAAAAAAAAAAAAAAAAATCTGGTAAAGTTTGGTAAAGATCTGATGAAAAATGAAGGCCCTATCGTATTAACGAGGCACACTATAGCATTTTTAACTAAATCAAGGGCCATGACTCCGCTGTTACTGGTCCGAAATGACTGTTTTCGAAATTGGCCGAGCTTTTATTGCAGTAACAATCTATTAAAGTTTGGTAAAGATAAACTGAAAAACGAAGGCCCTATCGTCTTAACGAGGAAAAATATAGCATTTGTAACTAAATCAAGGGCCATAACTCAGCTGTTAGTGGTCAGATCTAGCTGGTTTTCGAAAGTGCCCGAGCTTTCATTGATGTTAACAATCTGGTAAAGTGTGGTAAAGATCAGATGAAAACTGAAGGCCCTATCGTCTTAACGAGACAAAACTTGAGTTAACGACCGATCTGGCTGGTTTTCGAACTTGGCCAGTAGAGCTAATCCGCTGGTCCGATCTGGCTGGTTTTCGAACTTGGCCAGTAGAGCTAATATTAAAACAAACAAACAAAAACAAAAACAAAATTAAAATTTAAAAAGAAAAAAAAAGAAGAAAGTAAAAAAATCTGATAAAGTTTGTTAAAGATCGGATGAAACATGAAGCCCCTTTCTTCTTAACGAGACAAAGTATAGCATTTTTAATTAAATCAAGGGCCATAACTTCGCTGTTACTGGTCCAATATGACTGTTTTTCGAAATTGGCCGAGCTTTTATTGCTATAAACAATCAATTAAAGTTTGGTAAAGATAAACTGAAAAACGAAGGCCCTATCGTCTTAACGAGGAAAAATATAGCATTTGTAACTAAATCAAGGGCCATAACACAGCTGTTAGTGGTCAGATCTAGCTGGTTTTCGAAAGTGCCCGAGCTTTCATTGATGTTAACAATCTGGTAAAGTTTGGTAAAGATCAGATGAAAACTGAAGGCCCTATCGTCTTAACGAGACAAAAGTTAACGACGGAAAACGGACGACGGACGGACGACGGACAACTCACCATCTCATAAGGGCCAGTAGAGCTAAAAACAGAAATCGAAACAAACAAAAGTTACACGGATAAATAAGGGGGCAGTGTATGTGACATGACAAACATAAAAGGGATACCGCATTGGAACGGTCAATGACAAAAAGGCTGCTGGGGGGTTCAAACCATCTTCTATCTTGCATCAAATCTCACTCTTACTCTATTGTCCCACTAAAACGTGACAGTATAAATAAAAACATTCTCGCCAGGACATATCCTCTAACAAACTAGGCAGCATTAATATGCAATTTAAACCTTTTGAAAATATGATATAAACAATTATTTTCAGGGTTTTATTGCTCTTCTTACAATTTTATTTGTTGCAACAGAGAAGAAAAAGTAGTATTATAACCTGGTCATATAATAACGTACGTGTGCCGACTAAATTAACGGGTTTTTAAAATACCCGTGATGGAATATGCGTGAAATGAATTATAATTAATTCGACGCTCCAGTTTAGGGGTTTGGCTTAGCTGGTTTTTGGGGGCCTGGCTGGTTAAAGCCGTTGATATCGCGTCTATAGAGTTTGGATTCTCAAACTATGTAAGTTATATATACACCTCCTCGTTTAAGCTCAAATACATTATTGTTTGGAAGATTAGATCTAACAACACAAGAAAATGGCTTGATTTTTAATTCTGTTCAAAACTTTATTAGAGATAGTCATCGATTTACTTAAGTTTGCCATTACATTTTATCTGTCTAATCAACCCGAGCAATGTTACATGTGTTGCATTATTCTTTCTTCCACTTCTACTTTTTCTTTAATTCTTTTTTTCTATTTTCTTATTATCTTAACATCTTCTACTACATATCATGTTGTAGTTAATCCAGTTTATTGATACGTGTTAACAGCAATTGTCATTCATTATATTTGTTAAAACTACATTGTAGGGAAGGGCCGTAACTAATGTGGGTAGCACTTGTGGCCCAACCCGATTGCATTGTACTTGTACATATATGGCAATAAAATATGTTTAAATCAAAACCTCGTCGTCATCTGTTGTAAAAGTTGCCTGTTGATGGCGGGATAACTACTTTAAACTGTATCAAATATAAGTAGTTTTAATAACAGGTTTGTGTCTGACGGACAAGTTAGGTCTCTTTCATTACTTTGTAGCTGTTTTGTCAACGGGACCTCAAGTATTAACCCTATTCCTGTCACGATGTAAATGGAAAATATATGATCTCACCTGCCACGACCCTCCCATTGACGATATCACGTGGTGTACGCCACCATGTTGTTTTTGTAGAATCTGTAGGCTTTTCTTGGCTCCGTCTTCAGACGATACGTCTTCCTGCGATAATAATAGCTTGTGATATAAACTTAGCCTCGAGTAATGCAACGAGTATATTCACTTTCTGATTGTTCACTGTTTTTATTCTGATGTAATGGTATTATATTATTATAAAACTGCTTCGCTGCTCTACGCGGTTTTATACAATTTGACGTGTTATACTTCGATAACATCGCAAAAAATGAAAAACAATCCTGAAATCACAGCAGGATGATGTACTTTGAAAACAAAAACTTGCATGATTGCCAATTTGACTGTTACTTTCTTAAAGATTGGGCTCTAAGGGGAAAATATTCATTTTTTATGAAAATACAGTTTGTAAATAAAACGCCAAGAAACAAGTATAGGACATTCACTCGGTCTATCGACCTCTTTTTGTTTTAATCATTTGAATTGCGTACATTGTACTGATCCCTCTCTCTTCTGTGTCCTACTAGGTTCTTTTGTTTTTGAGAAAACAAAAATTGCAAAAATATTCTGGTTTGTTAGTGTACGACTTGTTTTGTTTAAAGCAAAATTAGACCATATTATAATATCTTTCAAAGGCAAATAGTACTGCAATATACAGATAACTTGCCTTAATAAGCACCAGGTTTTTCTGTAGGTCAGTGCTTACATTTTTCTTTAAATCGTCTAAACGCTGCTGTGACCTGTAAGCGACTGCAACCTTCAAACGAACAATATTAAATATGAACACGCAATGAAGTATCAGTTATTAAGTTACAAAATAACAGGACCAAACAAGAGGCCCAATGGGGCCTGTGAACGCTGTACTGGCTAAAGATAAAGTTTGTGTATAAGGGCCATAACTCTGTCAAAATCATTCAAGCGGAACATGGCGATGACGTACGCAACAAGGCTTGGTACTGATCATCCCTGCCATGTTTCGCTGAAATATGGCCAGAAGTTCAGGAAAACTAAGTTAGTGTAATAAAACCTTTAAAGGGCCATAACTCTGCTAAAATTTACTCAACTGGAACACGGCGATGATATGCACAACAAGGCTTTGTACTCAACCCCGCCAACATTCGTTTAAATCCGAACAGAGATCAGGAGAACTAGTCGGGACAAGGTTTGTGTATTCAAACCTTAAACAGACCCTAACTCTGCCAAACAAACTTCGGAACAAGGTGATGACCTGCCCAAGTAGGCTTGGTATTCATCATCCCCGCCAAGATTCGTTGAAATGTGTATTAAACCCTTTAAAGGGCCATAACCCCGACAAAAATCATTCCAACAAAACACAGCAATGGTTTGAACAACTAGGCTTGGTACGGATCTTCCTTGTCAAGATTCATTGAAATCATGTTAGGGGTTCAGGAGTTCTAGTCCGGACAATGTTTGTGTATTAAAACCTTAAAGGGCCATAACTCCGGCAAAAAACCTTCCAACCGCAATATGGTGATGATATGCAAAACTAGACTTGGTACCAATCATCCTGAAAAGTTTCGTTGAAATTCGACCAGGGTTTCAGGAGAATAAGTCCAGAAAAAATGTGTGTGTTTAAACCTTTAAAGGGTCATAACTCCGCCAAATCATTCAACCGAAACACAGTGACGATATGTACAACGAGACTTGGCAACCTTTTGTGTTTGTGATGTCGTTTGCATTTTTCATTACGTTTGCCTTTTTGTTTGTCTATTTGCGTGTTTGTTTTTGTGTTTTTGGTTGACTGTCGTCCTTGAATGCTGCTTTCCCTGTACGATATTTTTATCCTTCTTGGTACTGATCATAAATCATAAATCCAGTGTTACTAATCCGATTTGGTTGATTTTCAATTTTTTTCAAACTTTCGTTGCTAGTTACAATCTGGTACAGTCTGGTAACGATCGAAGGAAAAATGAAGACCCTATCGTCTTAACGAGGCAAAATACAGCATTTTCAACTAAATCAAGGGCCATAACTCTAGTGTTACCGGTCCGATCTGGCTGCTTTTCGAAGTCATCCGAACTTTCATTAATATCAACAAACTGGTAGAGTTTAGTAAAACACGGATTAGCAAAGTAAATTACAGAAGTTTTAACTATATCAAGGGTCATAACTCCAATGTTACTAGCCCGAACTGATTTTTAACTCGTCCGAGCTTTCATTGATATCAATAATCTGGTAAAGTTTGAAAAAGATCGGATGAAAAATGAAGGCCCTATCTTGTTAACGATGACAAATTATAACATATTTCAGAAAATCAAAGGCCATAAATCCGGTGTAAATAATCCGATCTAACTAGTTTTCGAACTAGTCTGTGATTTAATTGATATCAACAATCTGGTAAAGTTTGAAAAAAAAATGAAGGCCCTATCGTGTTAACGAGGCCAAATTATAGCATATTTCAGAAAATCAAGGGTCATAACTCCGGTGTAAATGGTCCGATCTGGCTGGTTTACAAACTCGTCCGAGCTTCCTTTGATATCAACAATCTGGTAAAGTTTGAAAAAGATCGGATGAAAAATGAACGAGGCAAAATTTAACGGACGACGGACAAATCGCCATCCCTTCGGCCATTAGAGCTAAAACAGAGAAAACACAACCATGCATTCATTCAGTGCACTCGCAGACACAGTACTCTTCGCCACCAAGCCTTGGTACAGTATAGAAGAGGTAGCTTCATATACACAATGTGTAGCCAACACTCTTTCAATATTTAGTCAAGTCCTCATCACCAATATGACTAGGCAAACACATTTGGTAAACACATATCAAACAATAACTATCTTTGAAAAAGATAAACGGTTTGATCTGTTTAAAATATAGAACTTAAAGGCCAGGGTTGTGTATAAACAAACAAAAATGCCCAGCAAACTTTCTTGATCATTTTATGCATTATGCTGCTCAGAGAGGTTTAATCACACATTTCTAAATAAGAAAGCATTTTTAAACCATAAAATTTGGCTTGTAAATACACTAAACAGTACTCTATACAGATATATCAAAATAATTATATAATGTATTAATTTTCTATACTTTGTAGACCAAATGTTTGTACCTAACTGTCAAATTTTGAATGTTGGTGCATCTATTAATAGCTGTACCTGTAAAAAATAAAATCACTGATTCGCCAGAATGCTGAAAACCTTAACTTGAAGCAGACAAAACACTAACTGGCTACAGTGTATACATAATGGTGGTAGAGACTGGCGGTTAAGTATTATAGTATTACCCCACATGTTGGTTGCTCTTACTAAATTTACAGTTGCAGCCCTACCTTTGCGCCTTCCTTAAGCAATGATCTTGCAATACCCGAACCAACGGTTCCACAGCCGCCGGCGATGAACACTACTCTACCTGAAAAAGAAGTTAAACGGGATGATATTTTAAACAAGAGGGCCAAGATGGCCCTGAATCGATCACCTGAGATATTTGCAATGATTAAAAAAATGACCTCTCGCAAATGCTGATTGAAGACGTTTTTAAGTCTTTCCTTATGTAAGTATATGTAAAATCATGCAAAATATCTACATACAAACTTTGGACCCAGTGGTTGCAGCCATCTTTGACCTCAAATGAGCAACTTGATAGACCAGAGCTAAGCAATTATTAATAATATTAAAGAAAAAGAGGGCCTGTGGATGCTCTAAAAGCCAAAATGGCTCTTATATCAAGGGGTTTCATTATTAAATTTCATTTAATACCTTTTTACATGTGCAAAACACAACAACACCCTCAACCGAAATTTAAACCCATAACTCCATGTCAAGAATTTAAAAGAAGCTTTTTTCCCTATATTAGTCTATGTAAAACATGCAAAATCGTTATATACAAACTTTAGAAAAAAAAAACAGAAAAAAAACCGCACCCAAACAGGAAATTATAATAAAAATGACTAAAATATAAAAATAAATAAATTTACCTCCAGTGAGATTTGAACCCACGTCCCAGTCTAAAAAAAGTAATTCAAAGATTTTTCTATGGTGGCCATCTTGGATGTCACGTTTAACTTATTTTAACAAGTTTGAAAACCATCTAAGGATTATCCATGTGAAGTTTGGTCAAAAGTGACCCACTGTTTCTGAGAAGACGATTTTATGAAGAGTATCCCTATATAAGTCTATGTCAAACATGTGACCCTGGGCCAAATGTGACCCCAGGATCACAATTTGAACAAGCTTGGTAGAGGACCATAAGCTTATAGTAAATGCAAAATAATAAACCTCAGGTTGGCTCTTGTAATTTCAGAGAAGTTTTTTTAAGTTTTCCCTATACAAGTCTATGTAAAACATTCAAAATATTTATATACAAAAGAGAAAACGCATTCCAAACATGAAACGATAATAAAAATGAAGAATAAAAAATATATATATATACCTCCAATGAGATTTGAACTCATGGCCTTAGCTTCCCAGTTTACAAGAAGTAATTTAAAGATTTTTCTATGACGGCCATCTTGTATGTCGTGTTTACCTAATTTTAACAAATTTGAAAAACATTTATCTAAAGATCATCCATGTGAAGTTTGATCAAAATTGACAAAGCTGTTTCTGAGAAGAAGATTTTTTTAAAATGTCCGTATGTAAGTCTTTTAAATCATGTGACTTCTGTGGTGGGGGCCAAATGTTACCCCAGGATCACCATTTGATCAGGATTGGTAGAGGACGATAAGCTTATAGTAAATGCAAAATAGTAAACCCCTGACTCTTGTAGTTTCAGAGAAGGAGATTTTTTAAGTATTTCAATATAGAAGTCTATATAAAACGTGACCTCTAGGGCGAGGCCAAATGTGACCCTAGGGTCACCATTTGAACAAACTTGGTAGAGGAGGACCATAAGCTTATAGCAAATGCAAAATATTAAACTTCTGCCTCTTGCAGTTTCAGAGAAGTGGATTTTTTAAGTTTTTTTCCTATACAAGTCTATGTAAAACATGTGACCCTGGGGCGGGCCAAACGTGACCCCAGGGTGACCATTTGAACGAACTTGTGAAGGACCATAAGCTTATAGTAAATGCAAAATATTAAACCTCTGGGTCTTGTAGTTTCAGAGAAGAAGATTCTTATAAAGTCTACGTAAAGCTGTGACCCCCGGGGCGGGGCCACATTAAACCCCTTGGTCACCATTTGAACAAACTTAGTAGAGGATCATAAGCGGATGCTACATGTAATACATGAGAGCTCTCTGTGCCTTGTGGTTTCAGAAAAGAAGACTTTTAAAGTTGTTTCCTATATAAGTCTATGAAAAACATGCAAAATCTCAATATGCAAATTTGGACCCTTGGGGAACAGCCATGTTTAACCTGGGACTTCAATTGAACAAATGTAATAGCTTAGGCGTTGGCCATCATTTTAAAAGAAAAACTGTCGAAATCTGTCCAGCGGTCCTTGAGAGAAGATATTTTAAAGTTTCGACTATATATTGTAATGGTGCCATCTGAGGAGAAATCGGTTGAAGCAAAAGTTAACGAGTACGGACGAAGAGTTATCCCAATAGATCACCTAATGATAGCAAATACAATGCATTACACACAAATGTTCACACACCATGAGACAATGTGTCGCGACTAAGTATTCATAAAGCAACTCAAGTAAAAAATATTACTTAAGTCAAAATTTAAGATGTTTACATATTTTCAAATATCCTTATTAACCTCTCAGCGACACTACAGACCATCTGTTTTAAGACAATTTTTAGCTGTGGGATTTATTAATCCATAGCATTATTAAAAATATAAAGAAGACATCTTAAAATGATAGAAAAAGGTGCTGGAAAAATTGATACATTTTAACTTAAGTTAAGATATCAGTAAAAATGAATACGGGCCCAGGTCCCTACTTTCAAGATCAAGGTCACACATTTACTTTGAAGTTCATGTCCGGTCTATAACTTCTTTATCTATCATTGAATTCCAATCATTTTAAACGCAAATATTCACCAGTGTTGCGACTATGAGACAGGTACCAACCTTCAAGGTCAAGGTCACGTATCTACTTTGTAGATTATTGCTTAAAGCGCCGTATCCGGGCTATAACTTCTTTATAGATCATTAAATTCCAATAATATTATATACAACTGTTCACCACCATGAGACGATGTGTCGCGACATAGAGCCAGGTCCCTCCCTAACATATCAAGGTCAAGGTCACACAAATAATAGTATACAGACATTTTTACCACCATGAGACAATGTGCCGTGCTCTAAGACATATACCTCCCTTTAATATCGAGGTCACAATTACACTTTTTGCTATAATTTCGTGTCCGGGTTACAGATTCGTTATCTATCATTTGATTTCAATAGAAGTATACTCAACTGTTCCATGAAACAACGTGTCGCCACCGACAGCAAGATGCCAACCGTCAAGGTCATGGACACACTTACACTTTTAAGGTTATTGTTATGAGTGTTTGTGCAGGCTGTAGATTCTTGATAGCGTCTTCGTGGGACCGAGTGGTTAACAAAGTTGCGTTGTAAACCTTCTCGCCTCTCACCGCCGTGGGTTCCAATCCCACCGTGAGCTCGACTTGTAAGTGAGGAAGTGTCGATTCTTACGGATGGCGGGAGGTGTACAGTACTGCTTCTACCCAGGAAGAGTGAGTGGTCTGCCTCCACCACAAAGAAAATTCGACCGTCATATACAACCTGACATGTGTTGAAAATGACTTAAACACCATACTAACAAACAAAGATTCTGTATCTGTCATTAGATTCTAATACTAGTTAACACAAATGATCACCTCCAGAAAACGATGTGGCTCGACCAACAGCAAGAAACTTACCTTCAAGGTCAAGGTCATACTTCATTTTAAAAGTGTTTGCTATTAATTTAGGGCCAAACCGGTAGGGTACATGTTTTTTTTGCCATACTTCTTTGTCTTGTAATTTCTAACCTTGTATCTTTGTTTCATATATTAATAAACGTTTTATAGTAATCTGCTGTTGGACATCATTGTATAATTCATTATATTGTACGTTTTTGATTACATTATTGTATTGGAAAGAAAATGATCAACTCGAAACACGTCTCTGCATAAAAAACAAACAATGCATTTGTGCAACATGCAATTTTGGACGTATAAGTTATGCTACGAGCATGCAATATTTAGACACTTACCTGATAAAGACATAGTCTTCCCGTGTAAGTGTTAAACTCAATTCGTTTAAATTTTGATCCTTTTAAGATATGTAATAGTTACTGAACGGATAAACGAGTCTTATCACGTGAGGTGATTGTAATGGAGAGCACGTACCTGTCCTGTTTAATATGTATATAGGCTCTCATTCTACATGTATGCTAATAAGTAATTATTATCATTCATGTATGAATATATACCTTCAAATCAGGTTATTTTCTAGAACTTCTACTTAAGAAACATCTAAAGTTTAAAAGTTATTCATAAAATATCTTATCTTAAATTTCGACTTAAGTTGTGTTTAAATTCCCTCAAAAGTTAAGACACATCCTACCCTATCTTAATTATTTAAGAAATTATTTGATGTAACCAAGTCCAGGTAAGCTTAGATCACCGTGTGTTTCTATGCCTGTGGTAGCGCACTGGCGTGGTAATCGAAATACCGTGGGTTCGAGTACCGTTTTAGGCACGTATTTTTGACTTGTTGCAATTTGAAAAAAATAAATAATTGCTTTGCAAACGGGTCAACAACGCCATAGTTTTATCAGTGGTTTATAAACAATATCAAACGTTCTGGCTTAACCAATTTGAGTCAAACTATTTAGGCATGTTAAATTTGTATTTGAAAACGATTTAAACGAGGTACGTACTAAACTACGAGATAGGCATCACGTAGTTTTATTTAGTAATACTCCATGAAATTGACTCGTATAATTTAATTAAATTTAGTACACTAATGTATCAAGCAGAAACTGTGTCCGGGTAGAGTATCAAGTCCGTATTAAGGTGAGTATACGTCATGGTCATATTAACAGTTTTTATCCCCACCTTTTTTCAAGAAAAAGTGGGGATCATGTATTCCTGTCCGTCCGTCCGTACGTATGTCCGTGTGTAATGTTGCGTAACTCCTCCTAAACCACTAGGCGTAATTCAACCAAATTTAGTGTATGACTTCCCCACATCATGACAACTTGCAAGAGCAGCATTATTTTTGACTCCGCCCCAAGATGTCCGCCCCAAGGGTCAAAAGGTCAAATAAACTAAAAATGTAACTATACTATTATTTTTTTATTATTTTTACATACAAACTGGTATTTATACCCATCTATATAAGATACACAACATATCAAACGTTTTTTTTTATTTCAACCTCCGCACATGTGCGACCGGGGGTTGGGCGAATGTCATCGGAGTGGGTGGGGGGAGGGTTGGGGCTCAAAATATCAAAATCCAACCCGTACTACTCAGTTCGTAATTATTAGTATGTGCTCAACTCATCGTGACAAAAAAATTATATGTAGTCGATGGTGAGCCATCGCAGATCCCCAACTTTTTGAAGTGCAAGTCAGAGATGTTCCGTTTTCCGACATTGCATCAAAATTTCTCAAAAGTCTCATGCACATCCCTGGCAATATGCCAATCATCCCCCAAAGTTTGTATCTGTCATACATCATTATAAACAATACCATAGCTCTCTTGCAACAGTACTCGGAAAAGACGTCCTCAAACATTTGAATGTTTAGTGTATTTGACATTTTGACCCCTGGGGCGGGCACCTTGGGGCGGAGTCAAAAATAATGCTGCTCTTGCACGTTGTCATGATGTGGGGAAGTCATACACTAAATTTGGTTGAATTCCGCCTAGTGGTTAATTAGTTGAATTTTTAGTGTATTTGACCTTTTGACCCCTGGGGGCGGGCCACCCCCCCCCCCCCCCCCCCCCCCCCTACCCCACATGACATTCGCCCAACCCTTGGTCGCACTTCGGAGGTTGAAATAAAAACTGTTTGCTATGTTGTGTATCTTATATAGATAATGTTGCTCTTGCAAGTTGTCATGATGTGGCTCTCATCCCACAAAGAGCTCGACTTGAAAGTGGCAAATAACCGATTCTTACAGATGCGGGATTAAAGGTGGGTAGTCTCCCCTACCACTAAAAATCGACCGTCATATATGACGTAAAATGTGCTGGAAATGACCTAAAATACCATTCAACCAACATCAATCGTGCATCTTAGATAGATGACGTCTGGATTGATTTATTTACTTTTTTCCATATTGAGTTGTGTGTGGGGTGGTGGGGGAGGGAGGTATATTTTTTTACTTTTTTTTGTGTAGGGTACGGGTAGACTATATAGGGTGGATTTCAGTAAATACTCCACAGAATAAACAGTTTTCCATTTCAACATAGTCATGCTTTATTCATCTCCGGTTTTAAATTAAATCACCTGGCTTCATGGCGTTGAAGCTATTGATACTAATATATATCTAGGGGTCACTTTGACAAAAAAAAAGAACTTGAACGATGTAGAACGGAGAACTGAGGTCGAATGTAGAACGGAGAACTAGAGTCGAATGCTGAACGGAGAACAGACGTCGAATGTAGAACGGAGAATTGAAGTCGAATGTAGAACGGAGAACTAGGTTCGAATGTAGAACTGAGACGTAGATCTGAATGTAGAACGGAGAACTAGAGTCTAATGTAGAACGAAGAACTGGAGTCGAATTTAAAACGGAAAACAGAAGTTGAATGTAGAACAGAGAACGAGGTTCGAATGTAGAACGGAGAACTGGAGTCGAATGTAGAACGAAGAACTAGGTTCGAAGATAGAACGGAAAACTAGGTTCGAATGTAGAACGGAAAACTGAAGTTGAATGTAGAACGGAGAACTGTAGTTGAAAGTAGAACGGAGAACTAGGTTCGAATGTAGAACGGAGAACTGAAGTCGAATGTAGAACGGAGAACTGGGTTCGAATGTAGAACGGAGAACTGAAGTCAAATGTAGAAATGAGAGCTGAAGTCGAATGTAGAAGGAGAAATGTAGTTGACTAAAGAACGGATAACTAGGTACGAATGTAAAACGGAGAACTGGAGTCGAATATAGAAGCAGAACTAGGTTTGAATGTAGAACGGAGAACTGAACGGAAAACTAGAGTCGAAAGTAGAACGTACAACTGGAGTCGAATGTAGAACGGAGAAATAAATGTAGTTGAATGTAGAACGGAGAACTAGGTTCGAATGTAGAACGGAGAACTCGAATGTAGAACGGAGAACTAGGTTCGAATGTAGAACGGACAACTGAAATCGAATGTAGAACGAAGAACTGAAGTCGGATGTAGCATGGAGAACTGGAGTCGAATGTAGAACGGAGAACTAGAGTCGAATGTAGAACGGAGAAATGTAGCTGAATAAAGAACGGATAACTAGGTTCGAATGTAGAACGGAGAACTGGAGTCGAATGTAGAACGGAAAACTAGATTCGAATGTAGAACGGAGAACTGAAGATGAATGTAGAACGGAGAACTAGGTTTGAATGTAGAAGGAGTACTGAAGTTGAATGTAGAACTGAGAACTAGGTTTGAATGTAGAACGGAGAAATGAAGTCAAATGTAGAAGGGAAAACTAGAGTCGAATGTAGAATGGAGAACAATAGTCGAATGTAGACCGGAGAACTAGAGTCGAATGTAGAACGGAGAATTAGGTTCGAATGTAGAACGGAGAACTGAAGTCGAATGTAGAACGGAGATCTAGGTTCGAATGTAGAACGGAGAACTGAAGTTGAATGTAGAATGTTTGAATGAAGAAAAGAGAACAGAAGGTGAATGTAGAACGGAGAATTGTAGTTGAATGTTGAATTTTCAACTTAAACGTGCCATCACATCTGTTTATACAAACTGATTAGTACACCATACATATAAAAACCCAATATGCTATAGAATACCTTACTCTCGAGCTATCACAACAAAGAAGTTTAGCTAGATAGCTAGATGGTATGTAACATGCCTAATGTTAATACACT
Source organism: Cyrtodaria siliqua (assembly GCA_037043455.1). NCBI lineage: Eukaryota > Metazoa > Mollusca > Bivalvia > Adapedonta > Hiatellidae > Cyrtodaria > Cyrtodaria siliqua. Next base: position 2,912 of record JAWPHD010004405.1, on the reverse strand, counting down.
TGTTACTTAGTTTCGATTTAAGCATGACTTTAACTTGGAACATTATTTAGATATCGATACAGAGAAAACATTTAGCAGCTAATAGGCTTCACAGAAAGCGGAACATATGAAATGAAAATGTTCACAGAGATAAAAGAAAATGCCGAGTTTGCAATATAAATATTATTGAAAACATATACCATTTCTTACGTGTTTGTCCAATTTATAAAACTATCTTTAACTTTATCATTGCCGATGGCCACATTTGAATAAGTTTGATTTGCTTAAGTTTAATCGCTAATGACATACAATTTTGAATTTATCTAACTGTATGTGTTATGCACTGAAACTAATGAATGGTATCTAAAGCAAAGTTCCTGATTTCAAAAATTTCAAAAACTTATTTTACAATACAATGATTAGGAAATGTTGTGCTTCTCAGTAAATCAGATATAAAGTACGAGGAGCGTTCATTATATAATGCATCTAGCCGTCGTATTCACGTTGTGTGAGGTTTACACGTAAAATTTGAAAATGATCTTATAGATTGAACCTTTAGTGACACTTTCTGAACATTTTATTAACATCAGTGAAGATATAAGTCTATGACGACTGTTTGTTTGGGACATATTCATATACACTGCCTTAAAAAGAGGCAGAAAAGTTTAATGAATCTGCAAAGGTCGTAATGTTGGATTCATGAAAAATGCATTTTGCAGCAAAGTGCTTTATTGAAACGTTTGTTGTAACTGGAAGTATGTGTAAATATTACGAAAACGATGTTTTCAATACAAAACATCGATATAGTCCAAGGTAAAAAATGCCGTTTTCTTGAAAATATAAAAGTCGTGAAAATATCAAATTCCAATGAAAATAATAGTCAAAATCAGATTGAAGTTATGCCGGAAAATAGTTTTAAATATATGAGTATAGAATTGAAGGGATACTCTAAAGATTTAATATAAAATCAACAATTTTAGTTACACCGCTCCAAAAATATTAAAGCCTGAAGTTGCTCTTCGCTTTTTTAGCATACAATTTAAGCCAAATTTTGTAGCACTTACAACATTTAAGAAGCAATAAACCCAAAAATAAACACATTACAAATAAAAACTACTAACATTTTCATATGGAAGTTTGTGGTTTAGGCAAAAAAGTCCATATTGGCCGTCGAAATCAGATTTTTAGTCAAAATATTTTTTTCCGTTTTTGGCGTGTTCAGTATCATTTACATGTCTTACAAAAATGCCCTCAAAACACATTTTTTATTGGATGGAAGTATCTGAAACTTGATAAATTAATAGGGGAAAGTTTATTTAACATAATCCGTATCAATAACTACAACAATGGACCATAATTAAGTTTTAGGACCATAGTTGCATTATAAAATGAACGCCCCGAGTAACACAATCAAAAATACACAGCAACAACGTGTCTGGTTACGTAGAGTGTCACAACTTAATTTCATTTACTGTTACTAGATTCGGTGATAATGTTGAACAAGCGACTCGCCGTGACCTCCTGCATTGTCTTTTATCACATCGCATGATACTTTTAAATGCATCTCGAAAATCCTTATTCCGAAGTCCATATATTATCCAGTTTATTGAACAGTTAAATAAGCCGAAAAGCAGACACCAGCGTCTAATTGAATAAATAACAGTGACACACTCGTGATACACTTCGATAAGGAACGTCAAAATAACATACGGCATCCAAAAGAGGGCGAATAACCCCAACACCGCCGCCATTGTGATAGTTTTTGACATCTCACGTGACCGGAAGAAGGGACGATTGCTCGTTCCCGTTTGCTGCGCATGCTCTCTTGCTTTTTTTATGGCTATGCAAACTACGATTATGTACAGGCACAAGTTTAGGATTAAGGCCAATATCAAATTCGTATGCATTGCAGACCTGCACCAATCGCCCCAAATGGCATTCGCATTGCATTCAATTTCTGAAACATTATCCGGAATTGTGTTACATCCGAAAATTGGCGCAAGCGTCAGAAACGAAATATATATCCAACCACAGGCAATTACAAGCGCCAATTTCCTTTTCGTGAAGTACGCATGCCTTAAGGGAAATGCAACTGCAGAAAATCTCTCTATTGATATCAACAATAAACCTAAGGCTGAACCACCCATTGTCAAAGCAAAGACGGATAATTTGATGAGGCAATAGTATTTTTTGCTATCAAGTCCTGTTGAATAACCTATGGTCTCCAATGGTAACAAAGAAACTCCGACCAGTAAGTCGTTCGCAGCAAGATGACCAATCAGGATGTAGATTTTTGTTCTCAGTTTTCGAAACCGGTAAATACTAAACAAAATTAGGAAGTTTCCCAGTACTGTTGGTAAAAACATAACACCATCAACGATGTCCCATGTCACACTATAATCCACTTTTGCCAGTCCGTAAAACAACTTTTTGTCACAACTGTCGTTTTTTACGTAAATCATTGTAATATTGTTGAGATAACTGCAAATATTGAGTCAAAATAATTATTTGCTTGCCTAGCTTTTGCTTAGTTATTTACTGTCTTTCATTTACTGTTACCGCTTAAAAATTCCAAACGACGAAAACCGTGCTGAATATTCGGACTATGTTAATGTGATAATATTTTATATAAAACCAAAGGAAACAATCACAAACCGCTTTCAATATGCGTGCCAATCACAGAGCTCTGCGACATGCCACTTCATATCTACTTCAAATACGTTTGGATACGACACGGCGTGATAGACGGGTGCTACGGTCAATTTATCATGCTTGCTCTCCAGAAGGTGTTGTTTTCCACTTAAATGGAAAGGTTTGAGTGTGTTTAAATGTCATCGTACTTTAACGTGACCTCATTATCCATTATTACTAAAAAATGTCATTTCCGACAGTTCCATGGACATAAATATGTAGGTCTGTGGCAGTTCCTAATG